>JACEEZ010000945.1:85000-87500 GCA_016584305.1 Chionoecetes opilio | reverse complement strand
CCTCCTCCTCCTCCTCCTCTCACTCCTTCCCATCTTTTATTTCTGGCATCCTCCTATTTCTTCTTATTCATTTCTTACATCTTTTCCATTTACATACCTTTGCTTTTCTTTCCATTAATGATACGGATATACTTTTGTGTGAGAGAGAGAGAGAGAGAGAGAGAGAGAGAGAGAGAGAGAGAGCTATAGTATTGTGGTTTCACTTATCTTTTTTTCCCCTCTCTCTCTCTCTCTCTCTCTCTCTCTCTCTCTCTCTCTCTCTCTCTCTCTCTCTCTCTCCTTTAGTAAGGCGTTTTACTCCACTTACTCTTCCCTTATTATGCATTGAATAGCTATATGTGGATGAAAAAGTGGATGAGTTTATGTGGATGAAAAAGTGGATGAGAGTTTGTGGATGAAAAAGTGGATGAGTTTGTGGATGAAAAAGTGGATGAGTTTATGTGGATGAAAAAGTGGATGAGTTTATGTGGATGAAAAAGTGGATGAGTTTATGTGGATGAGAGTTTGTGGATGAAAAAGTGGATGAGAGTTTATGTGGATGAAAAAGTGGATGAGAGTTTGTGGATGAGAGAGTGGATGAGAGTTTATGGATGAAAAAGTGGATGAGTTTATGTGGATGAAAAAATGGATGAGAGTTTGTGTGGATGAAAAAGTGGATGAGAGTTTATGTGGATGAAAAAATGGATGAGAGTTTGTGGATGAAAAAATGGATGAGAGTTTATGTGGATGAAAAAATGGATGAGAGTTTATGTGGATGAGAGTTTATTCCACTTACTCTTCCCTTATTATGTCCTGAATAGCTAGGCACAATGGCTCTCGCAAGGGTAAAGTGCTGGGCAGAACCCAAGACCCTATTTCTGGTGTTTACAAATCCCGGCGAAGAGCAATACACTCAGGGCTATTGACTGACTGTAGTGCTTGCTGGTGACTCTTTTGAAAGGACCCTTCTTTGTATTGCAAGGGAATTGTCCTCAAGTAATGTACATCTGTTATGAGTTTTATCAGAAATATGCGTAGCCCTATATGTCCTGTGTGTGTGTGTGTGTGTGTGTGTGTGTGTGTGTGTGTGTGTGTGTGTGTCTGTGTGTCTGTGTGTCTGTGTGTCTGTCTGTGAGTGTGAGTGTGAGTGTGAGAGTGAGAGTGAGTGAGAGTGAGTGTGAGTGAGTGAGTGAGTGTGAGTGTGAGTGAGAGAGAGTGAGAGAGTGAGAGTGTGAGTGTGTGTGTGTGTGTGTGTGTGGTGTGTGTGGCTTAACTACGAGATGTTATATGTATGTACAATGAATGATAGCTATGTATGTCATTGATAATTTAACCCCTTGAGACCCAGAACGTAATTTCCATTTTAATTTCACCACCATTAGATGATTTTTAATGAATATAAGCAATGCTTTTATAGATATGACCTGTTTAGTATCCATTTCCACTAGCTAATTTGGTTTATTTAGTTACTTTTCGTAGTTTTATGGCTCGACAGCATACTTTTTTTTTTATAGCAAAGGAAATATCTGGGCGTGAAGGGGTTAAGTCTAAGAACATTAGCAAATAAAGAAGCTACAAGAGGCCGTGAGACATATACAACTTGATTACCTATGATATTAAACGCCAATTTATTTGACTGTGTAGTGTCTGTATTTCTATTTGATGAAAAAATGTCATTATATTAGAGAAAGTAAATACGATTATGTCATGCAAATTAGAAAGCGATGATCAGCGTTGCCAGAAATGATCATAAATATTCATATGTAGACGCGAACGAGCAGCCAGATGACAATTAGCAGTTGCGGTACTTTATAGATGGATGAACAAACACAATGTGGCTAAGAGGGTGTGGATGAAGGTGGATGAGAGTTTATGTGGATGAGAGAGAGTGGATGAGAGTTTATGCGGATGAAGAAATGGCTGAGAGTTTATGTGGATGAAAAAATGGATGAGAGTTTGTGTGGATGAAAAAGTGGATGAGAGTTATGTGGATGAGAGAGTGGATGAGAGTTGGATGAGAGTTTATGCGGATGAAGAATGGATGAGTTTGTGGATGAAAAAGTGGATGAGTTTATGTGGATGAGGGAGTGGATGAGAGCGTGGATGAGTTTATGTGGATGGAAAAATCGATGAGTTTATGTGGATGATGGAGAAGTGGATGAAGTTCATGTGGATGAGAACAAGTGCAGAAAAAGAGAATTACGCGCAGACTCGGGCAAATTTCGAATTATCATATGATCGAAAAAATATTAATTATGTGCATAAACAGAAATGGAAAAACCGTGATCGAGCTTCGTATCAAATGATGAAACGCTTTTGCAATACAACGTGCAATGTGATGGTTATCGAAAGAAACAAACTTCGAAACACAACGTCGAACTTTCGTACAAATAAAATGAAACCCTTTCAAAAAACACAACGTGTAACGTTCGTGTGCAAATAAAAAAACCTTCACAACACAACGACAATATCGTATCAAAATCAAAAAATACTACATTCACAAGAAACAAACGTCAACTTC
>JACEEZ010000945.1:72500-80000 GCA_016584305.1 Chionoecetes opilio | reverse complement strand
GTCTTACACCACTCGATTCTACCAAAGGATACTATTATGTTCTTTTAACCCCTTGAGACCCAGAACGTAATTTCCATTGTAATTTGCGTACCATTAGACGATTTTTAGTGAGCATAAGCAATATTTTATACATATGACCTGTTTAGTATCCTTGTCCACTAACTAATTGGGTACATTCAAGTGCACTTTCGTAATTTTATGGCTCGACAACATACAATTTTATATAGCAAAGGAAAGATCTGGGCGTGAAAGGTTAATATCCTTGGTTCGACTGCTACCTCCTATTGAGGAAAGAATTACTTTATAGGTACATTCCGTGATTCTTTTAAGGAGGTTATTTAAGGTCAATTTGGTTTGCCTTATATACAGCGCTATATTCTACCACTACCCTCTTAGAAAAGAAGGGTAGGAAAAGGGTGTTTGTGAATATTCACCTTTTTGACCGATAGAAAGAATACAGAATAGTGCAACATTTAAAAACCTTCAAGCACAAAAAAAACCCTTACAACCTCATCAAAAAAGATAGAAAAAGTAGATGAAACGGAATAAAACTCACATCTACCCTACGCCTGGACAAAGACAGTAAACAAAAAGGTAGTGATTGGTACGATGTACAATCCTACCCTTAATATACCGCTTATTAAACATGAAATAAACCCTGAAAATAATTAGAATAGCTCGTAAAATACATCTGTATTATTTAAGGGTAAGTCCTAATTACTGAATTTTAGAAATCTTGCTAAAACCTCATAAACTGGAAGAAAAAAAAAAGTCACAAAAAAGCCTTAATTGCTAACACTTAAAACGTGCTACCTATTGAAGAAAAAAATTATTATGCTCGTAGGTTTATTCTGTGTTTTGAGGTTTATTTTGTAGAATATAAGATGAGTCACTAGACAAGCTGAAAAAATATCAATAAACCAAGAAAACCATTAGAAAACGAGAGAAAAAAACAACTACAAAGCAAAAAAAACAACACCTATAATAAGAAAATATTTAGAAAACGAGAGAAAAAACAACTACAAAAAAAAAAAAAAAACCTACAATAAGAAAATATTTAGAAAACGAGAGAAAAAAACAAACACTACAAAGCAAAATAAAAAAACCTATAAGAAAATATTTAGAAAACGAGAGAAAAAAAAACTACAAAGCAAAAAAAAACAACCTATAATAAGAAAATCATTAGAAAACGAAAGAAAAAACAACTACAAAGCAAAAAAAACAAAAACCTATAATAAGAAAATATTTAGAAAACGAGGGAGAAAAACAACAACTACAAAGCAAACAAACAAAAAATCACTAAAATAAGAAAATAATTAAAAAACGAAAAAAAACTACAAAAGTGGAAAAAAACAGTAAACCAAGAAAATAATTAGAAAACGGCGAAAACCCTATACAATAACGGAAAAAACCATAAATAAACCAAGAAAATAATTAAAAAACGAAAAAAACCCTGTACAATAACGGAAAAAACCATAAATAAACCAAGAAAATAATTAAAAAACGAAAAAACCCCTGTACAATAACGGAAAAAACCATAAATAAACCAAGAAAATAATTAAAAAACGAAAAAAACCCTGTACAATAACGGAAAAAACCATAAATAAACCAAGAAAATAATTAAAAAACGAAAAAAAACCTGTACAATAACGGAAAAAACCATAAATAAACCAAGAAAATAATTAAAAAACGAAAAAAACCCTGTACAATAACGGGAAAAAACCATAAATAAACCAAGAAAATAATTAGAAAACGGAAAAAACCCTGTACAATAACGGAAAAAACCATAAATAAACCAAGAAAATAATTAGAAAACGGCAAAAACCCTGTACAATAACGGGAAAAACCATAAATAAACCAAGAAAATAATTAGAAAACGGAAAAAACCCTGTACAATAACGGAAAAAAACATAAATAAACCAAGAAAATAATTAAAAACGGAAAAAACCCTGTACAATAACGGAAAAAAACAAATAAACCAAGGAAATAATTAGAAAACGGCAAATACCCTGTACAATAACGGAAAACCATAAATAAACCAAGAAAATAATTAGAAAACGGAAAAAAACCTGTACAATAACGGAAAAAAACAAATAAACCAGGAAAATAATTAGAAAACGGAAAAAAAACTCTACAACAACGAAAAAAACATTACTAAACCAAGAAAACCATGAGAAAACGATGAAAAAACTGTACCAAGCAGACTAAAACATTTCTAAGCATAAACTATAGTCATCCTGCGTGGCGAGAGGTCGATGGGGAGAAGGCTATCGTGCTGTTGATGAGCAAAAACTTCATTATCACGAACCCAACTTCATTATCACGAACCCTTCTCAAAAAGCTGACAGTCACACTTTACTTACATAAGAACATAAGAAAAAAAGGAAGCTACAAGAGGCCACGAGACCTACACGAGGTAGTTCCTGCACTTAATATTTCTTTAGCCATTTTACACTCTTAGAAAAAAGGGTAAAAAAAGGGTAGAAAAAGGGTATTTGTAGTGATGAAATACTGCTACCCTTTTCCTACCCTACAAATATACCCTTTCAGATCGGCGCAAATATACCCTTTTCCAACCCTCTCGTCTAAAATGGGTAGATAAAGGGTAGATGAAGGGTATAATTGGCAGCATCTACCCTCCAGCCTGGACATAGGGTTTTAAAAGGGTAGTGATGGTGCGATGTAACAATTCGACCCTTAATATACCCCTTATTTCTGAGAGTGTACGTGCGTCTAGAATCACACTTTTCCATTGATATTTTCTTTTCTTACCTGGAGAAACTTAAGGTGATAATACTGATGGAGTCGAGTGTATGTATGAATGTGTTATGAATTATGGAATGATGATGATTATAGTACACACTCAGAAATAAGGGGTATATTAAGGGTAGAATTGTAACATCGCACCATCACTACCCTTTTTAAACCCTATGTCCAGGCTGGAGGGTAGATGCTGCCGATTATACCCTTCATCTACCCTGTATCTACCCTTTTTAGACGTGAGGGTTGAGAAAGGGTATTTTGGGGTTGGAAAAGGGTATATTTGGGGTTGGAAAAGGGTATATTTAGGGTTGGAAAAGGGTATATTTGTAAAGGTAGAAAAAGGGTAGCAGTATTTCATCACTACAAACACCCTTTTACTACCCTTTTCCTACCCTTCTTTTCTAAGAATGTATGGGGATGTAGGGAGAAGAGATATGCGTGGTAGAGACCGTAGAGTGAAGGTATAGAGATACTAGACTAGACTGTTTGTTGTAGGAGGATGTAGAGGAGATACAAGCTACAAGTAAATTACAAAGGAAATTTGGATTAGTGATGAGAATATGTAGAAGGTGAAGATAGGATGCATAGGGAGGTGAAGAATAGGAGGATCAAGGGTAGAAGCTCGGGGAGATGCTATAGTTACAGTACACAGGAGGACGTCACACTAATTAGGTCAGGGCAGCAAGTCAAGAAGGATAGGGAAGCGGCTGGCTGACGGGCGCGAAATGTATGTAGCGTCCCTTGTCCCACCTTATAAAGCAGTGTTGTTGTTATTTAATGTTGTTACCCCTCCCTGGTGATGGGTTCCCGCCTTCCTGCCACGTGTAGTTAGGGGGTGTGTCTTGCGATAGCCCTTGATCTACTTCATATGTACCTCTTGCACCTATCTGCCTTAGTTTTTTAGTTATTGAAAAAAACGTGATTAAAAAAAAAAATCAAGGCATACCTACTATACATACATACCCCTTGCAAAATTTGCCAAAAATTTGAAAAATTTATTTGCTTGAAAATTTGTTCCTAGCAGTTATAGGGCATGCTGAACACGAATCTGGGGTCAGTTTTCAGTTACAATGATTAACAGTCCCTATTTCAGCCAATTCACAATGACATTCACAATTCACAATGTGTTTACATATTTGTGAGTGTACAGGATTTGAGCCAAGCTTGTAATGCCCCGTTTTTTAACTATCATATTTTTGTTCATAAAATTTACATATACTGTTTACACACATCCCTTCCTCTATAAGTCATCATCAATCTTCGGGTTGTCATTGGAATGGACTCGTTGTGCAGGTAGTTAGTGCGGAGTTCAATAGGGGAGTTTTTAAAACGAGGCTTTGACAGTGTTAGGATGGATGAAAGGTGGATGTAGTTGTCTTAAGTATCAGGAACTACCAGTGTAGGACTCACGGCTCTGTAGGCTTCCTTATTAACTCCGGCACGAAGTTGGAGGGGTTATGTTTTCACCCGACTGTTGTCTGGTCTTGTGCTGTCTGTTCTGCTGTTTGTGTTTGTTTGTTAGTGTACAGATTTCTCAAAGTTTATAATAGATTTGTGAATTGGTATTACCAATTTCAATTTGTTGGTATATCATTTGGAAGAACTGATTTAATTTTGGATGAAATCTATTCACAACTGTTGCCATGGCAACCAATTGATAAATATTCGGCCGGAAGTATGCGCTCATACTGAGTGCATATATATATATATATATATATATATATATATATATATATATATATATATATATATATATATATATATATATATATATTTTTTTTTTTTTTCTTGAAATCGAATCACAACTGTTGCCATGGCAACCAATTGATGGAAATTCGGGCGGAGGTATGCGCTCGACTGAGTGCCCCCCCACCCTATTTTATGTTTATGCGGTCCCTCTCTCGTTTTCTATTACTACGTTTTAGCATAGTTTCTCCCTCGTTAGTTTTTCTTTTTTCACTTTTTATACTTTTTGTCCCTCTCCGTTTTCTATTACTACGTTTTAGCATAGTTTCCCCCTTGTTACCCTTTTTATTATTACTTATTGTGTCTTTTGTCCCTCGCTTCGTTTTCTTTTAACACGTTTTAGCATAGTTTCTCGCTCGACCCTTTCATTATATCTTATTGCCTATCATTACCTCCGCCAACGAAGTTGGAGAGGTTATGTTTTCACCCCGATCTGTCTGTTTGTTTGTTTGTTTGTTAGTGTACAGGATTTCTCGAAAAGTTACGAATAGATTTGGACCAAACTTGGTATACCAAGTCTATTTGGTATATGGAAGAACTGATTTAATTTTGGATGAAATCGAATCACAACTGTTGCCATGGCAACCAATTGAAAATCCGATTTTCCCTATCCTTTAACATGGTGAATGAAATATTCGGGCGGAGGTATGCGCTCTACTGAGTGCCCCCCCCCCCCCTAGTTACCACCTTGTTTTCCTGTTAGAAGACAAGCTTTTCACCTGTTACACCTTTCACTTCTTTTTATCTCCTCCTCCTCCTCCTCCTCCTCCTCCTCCTCCTCCTCCTCCTCTCTCCTCCTCCTCCTCCTCTCCTCCTCCTCCTAGCATGCCATCCTCCTCCCTTTAGTCACATTAGCTGTTCACCATAAAAAAAAAAATATATATATAGTATCAATAAACTTATAAAAATCGACAGTTAAAGTGGCTTCAACCTCTTTCTTCTCCTCCTCCTCCTCCTCCTCCTCCTCCTCCTGGTTTACCCTCCCTTTCCAATATGTTTGATTTATCTTTCGCAGTAACAGTCCATCACTAAAGGGGGGTAGGGGGGTTTAAAGGGGGGAGGGGGAAGGGGGAGAGTGGGTCTGGCTCAGTGTGATTGTGTGATAGGTAGGTTTAGAAGAGTAATAGTAACTCCATGCAGTGTGCGATTCTGATTACTCGAGTTGGTCAGAGAGAGAGAGAGAGAGAGAGAGAGAGAGAGAGAGAGAGAGAGAGGGGTAAAGAGAGAGAGAGGGGTAAATAGAGAGAGATAAAGAGAGAGAGGGGTAAATATAGAGGCGGTAAAAAGAGAGAGAGAGAGAGAGAGAGAGAGAGAGAGAGAGAGAGAGAGAGAGAGAGAGAGAGAGAGAGAGAGAGAGAGAGAGAGACACTAGGGGTTGATGGAGATGGACAGAGAAAATAGGAAACATAAACCATGCGCGCACACGTTGGAAAAAAATATATATGTAGAGTCATATCAAAGCAGTTACCCTTTCCCCTTTCATCCCTCTTTTATTTTAACCCCAACACCTCTCTCCTGCCCTCACCGTCACCACACCGTCACAACACCGTCACCACACGGTCACCACACCTTCAAATCATCGTCACAACACCGTCACCACACCGTCACAACACTGTCACCTACAACGTCAAATCGCCGTCACATCACCGTCACCACAACGTCAAATCGCCGTCACCACAACGTCAAATCGCCGTCACCACAACGTCAAATCGCCGTCACCACAACGTCAGTACACCGTCACAACACCGTCACCACAACGTCAAATCACCGTCACCACAACGTCAAATCACCGTCACCACAACGTCAGCACACATACACCCTCCCTCACCTTCCCGTACCCGACCTACACACACACACACACACACACACACACACAAAACACACACACACACACACACACACACACAACACACACACCACACACACACACACGCCGTCGCTATAATATGCAGGAGTTGGACGGCGGAACCCAATAATAAAGCGATTGCCCACCGTGTGTTGTATATGGAACGCTGATATTGATACTTTCCCTTCTGTGACCCGAACGAAGATTTCTGAAACATTTACGTTCGGTTCTCCTTACGTAGCGCGCGCACACACACACACACACACACACACACACACACACACACACACACACACACACACACAACACACACACACACACACACACACACACACACACAACACACACACACACATAGAGTAGTACATTCCACACTTCTAATTGTAACTGGGAAATACTTTAGATAAGACTGAATGTCGATAGGTCAGGAAGTAAACTGTGTGTGTGTGTGTCTGTGTATGTGTGTGTGTGTGTGTGTGTGTGTGTGTGTGTGTGTGTGTATGTGTGTGGTGTGTGTGTGTATGTGTGTGTGTGTGTGTGTGTGTGTGTGTGTGTGGTGTGTGTGTGTATGTGTGTGTGTGTGGGGTGAACGATCTGGAGTGGTTGTGGTTTTGTGAAGGTACGTCAGTATGGTGGTGGTGGTGTGGTGGCCTCTCTCACAAGCTGTTACCTCCATCCCTCCCTCCCTTCCTTCCTCCTCTCCCTCTCTCCTTCTCTCCCTTCCTCTCCTCTCTCCCTCCTCTCCTCCCTTCCCTCCATTTCCTCCTCTCCATACCACACACTTTTTCGCCTTTTCTTTTCCCTCTCCTAAAACATCACCAATTTAGACACACACAAATTTGATCACAGTTATTCCCACCTTTACATTTAACTATACAACATCACCACCTTTGATTTCCTTGGCCAGTCCCTCGTGTGTGTTTCTCCTGTAGGCGCTGACGGAGGAGGAACAAGGAACAAAGAAACACTGCTGAGGCCCGGGAACGTATACAGTAATTTATTGAAGCGTGACTTTGGTGGCGAAACACTCTTGTTATAGTTGTGTTTGTGTGCAGGGCAGGGCTGTGTGTGTGTGTGTGTGTGTGTGTGTGTGTGTGTGTGTGTGTGTGTGTGTGTGTGAGAGAAAATAGCTAATACCTATAGAT
>JACEEZ010000945.1:52500-67500 GCA_016584305.1 Chionoecetes opilio | reverse complement strand
GTTTCATTTTTTCCGATTTGTGGGAGTAAGAAAAAAAATACTGCTTCTTTTTTTGGAATTTGTTGGAGTAGTGTTTTGATTTTTTTTTTCTGTTTAAGTTCAAGATTATGAAAAAAAGCTATTAAAAAAAATACTGCTTCTTTTTTTTGTATTTGTGGGAGTAATGTTTTGATTTTTTTTTTCAGTTTAAGTTCAGGATTATAAAAAAAAATATATGAAAAAAAACTTATTCTTTTTTTTGTATTTGTGGGAGTAATGTTTTGATTTTTTTCTCTGTTTGAGCTCAAGATTATGAAAAAAAGCTATTAAAAAAAATACTGCTTCGTTTTTTGGAATTTGTTGGAGTAGTGTTTTGATTTTTTTTTTTTTCTGTTTAAGTTCAGGATTATTAAAAAACCTATTAAAAAAAATACTGCTTCGTTTTTTTTGTATTTGTGGGAGTAATATTTTGATTTTTTTTTTTAGTTTAAGTTCAGGATTATTAAAAAAAATATATGAAAAAAAACTGATTCTTTTTTTCGGATTTGTGGGAGTAGCGATTTAATATATGATTTCTGTTTTCGTTCGGATTTGGTCGACTAAGATAAATTTCAAGGAAGGTTTTCGAGTAAAAAAAAAAAGTTACCCCTTTTTTCGGATTTTTGGGAGAAGCGTTTACATATTCGGTTTCTGTTTTCGTTCAGGATCAGGTCGACTAAGTTGATTTTCGGGAAGATTTTCGAGTAAAAAAAAAGTCTACCTTCTTTTCGGATTTCTGGGAATACTGTTTTAATTTTTCTTTTTTTGTTTTCGTTCAGGATTTCAGGATTAGGTCGACAATGGTTTTTTTTTTAAGGAAGGGAAGATTTTCGAGTTAACGTCAATCATAATAACAACACGTACTAGATACATACATACAACAACAACAACAACAACAACAACACCTTTTAGAGCTTCTAGAGGATAGAGCTATAGGCTAAACACGGCCACAGAACCACCCACACCACACACGGCAACCACACACCCCTAAGACCCTTTAAAGCAGTACCCCCATTAAAGATACTGAAAATAGTGTTACGTGACGTTTTCTTCGGCATTTCCTTCTCGATTACTGGTATTTTAGGCTCGATTTCGTAACCCGTGTCGCCGCCCGAGGGAAAATAAGTCGTCTTGAGGGAGTGATCGAAGTCCAAAGGGTGAGATTCTTCGTCCTTCTCTGTGTCCAAGTCGGGTTTCGGAATGTGGTTTTCCAGTTGGCGTTCCTCCTCGACTTTGACTATTGGCTTCTGCGGCTGAATTTCTGTATGGAGAGAAAAGAAGGGGGTAATTTGTAGTGATGCTTGTAGTCTCTCTCTCTCTCTCTCTCTCTCTCTCTCTCTCTCTCTCTCTCTCTCTCTCTCTCTCTCTCTCTCTCTCTCTCTCTCTCTCTCTCTCTCTCTCTCTCTCTCTCTAACGCCTAAAAGTTCCTATTTTCGCCCTTTTCTCACCCTCACTTACGTTTTCGGTGCTTCTCAACAACAAACACACTCTCTCTCTCTCTCTCTCTCTCTCTCTCTCTCTCTCTCTCTCTCTCTCTCTCTCTCTCTCTCTCTCTCTCTCTCTTCTCTCTCGCTCCCGCCCCCCCTTCCCCCCCCCTCTCTCTCCCTCACCCTTACCCTCCTCCTCCCCCCCCCTCTCTCTCTCTCTCTCTCTCTCACTCACCATACACCTGCACCGAAGACGCACTCGCCCCCAGAGAGTTACTGGCCACGCATCGGTAGGTCGTGGCGTCCTCCCGCGTAAAGTTCCGGATGGTGAGGCTCATGTGGGTGACGTAGAAACCCTCGTGAGACTCGGACACGTTGTATTTCCGGCTGCTGATGATCATTTGTTCCTCTGTGGGATTTTTTTTTAACATGGGAACATTGTTAGTTATTTTTTTTTTTTTTTTTTTTTTTTTTTTTACGTTGAAGCCTAGTATAGCGCCTGTAAGCTATTATGTTGCTAGTTCATGTTTGATATGGGAAAGTTGTTAGTTGTTATAGTCAAGTTTTTTTAATGAGGCGAAAATTTCATTCTATCTTAAGGTCTCATGCTTCAAATGATGCCTATGTTTACGTGATAATAGGATTAACTATGATTTTTTTTGATATGGGAAAGTTGTTCGTTGTTATAGTCCATTTTTTTTACTAGGCAAAAATTCCATTCTATCTAAAGAATAAAAATCTAAATCTATCCTATCTTTTCGTGTCTAGCTAACTAACTAATCACTAACCTGGCGTCTAACCAACTAACTAATCACTAACCTCGTGTCTAACTAACTAACTAATCACTAACCTCGCGTCTAACTAACCTTCTAATCACTAACCTAGCGTCTAACTATCGTCTATTTTTTTAACGAGGCAAAAATTTCATTCTATCTTAAGGTCTCATGCTTAAAATGATGCCTATGTTTACGTGATAATATGGTTAACTATGATAGAATGCAACTGAAATTTAGAAGATGGGTAGTATTCCCTTCTCCTGGCATCAAATAGCAGTCAGTAAGCAGCAAGGGGGCAGGATTTTTTGCCTCGTTAATAAAGACGCGTTTTTTTATAATTATTTTTTTTTTTTTTTACTTAGAAGCCTATAGCGCCTGTAGGCTATTATTTTGCTAGTTCATGTAGTTGCTAGTTAGTTGTTAGGTAATTGCGTACATTTACATTACATTTACAGTACATTTGGCATTAAATCAATCAATTATAAAGTGAATAGGTATTTAGTGTGGCTCGTCAGGTGTCCCAAAGCAATGAGGCGCCAGGGTCCGGATTTACCTGGGTCATATTTTCGGTCCCAATCACTCATCTATTCATATTTATCAAGCGAAGAGGTTTTTAATGTGGCTCGTCAGGTTATCCTTCTGTAACATGAAGATCAAGATCGAGGCATTGAGGCGCCCATCTCACCTGGGTCCCTCCTCCAGGTGGTCACGGCCTTGGGGGAGGACTCGACGCGGCACTTGATGGTCACCTCCTTACCGATGGGCGAGCCGATCATGTGTACGGGAACCTCGAGCAGCGGGGAGACTATAGCGGGAGGGGAGATGAGGACGTTAAGAGTGACTCAGCCAAGAATGACAGAGACAAATGACAAGATGAAGAGTTACTGACAATGAATGACAAGGAGAAGAGTTACTGAGACAATGAATGACAAGAAGAAGAGTTACTTAGACAATGAATGACAAGATGAAGAGTTACTGAGACAATGAATGACAAGAAGAAGAGTTACTGAGACAATGAATGACAAGATGAAGAGTTACTGAGACAGTGAATGACAAGATGAAGAGTTACTGAGACAATGAGTGACAAGATGAAGAGTTACTGAGACAATGAGTGACAAGATGAAGAGTTACTGAGACAATGAGTGACAAGATGAAGAGTTACTGAGACAATGAATGACAAGATGAAGAGTTACTGAGACAATGAATGACAAGATGAAGAGTTACTTAGACAATGAATGACAAGATGAAGAGTTACTGAGACAATGAATGACAAGATGAAGAGTTACTGAGACAATGAATGACAAGATGAAGAGTTACTGAGACAATGAATGACAAGATGAAGAGTTACTTAGACAATGAATGACAAAATGAAGAGTTACTGAGACAATGAGTGACAAGATGAAGAGTTACTGAGACAATGAGTGACAAGATGAAGAGTTACTGAGACAATGAATGACAAGATGAAGAGTTACTTAGACAATGAATGACAAGATGAAGAGTTACTGAGACAATGAATGACAAGATGAAGAGTTACTGAGACAATGAATGACAAGATGAAGAGTTACTGAGACAATGAATGACAAGATGAAGAGTTACTGAGACAATGAATGACAAGATGAAGAGTTACTTAGACAATGAATGACAAGGAGAAGAGTTACTGAGACAATGAATGACAAGATGAAGAGTTACTTAGACAATGAATGACAAGGAGAAGAGTTACTGAGACAATGAATGACAAGATGAAGAGTTACTGAGACAATGAATGACAAGATGAAGAGTTACTGAGACAATGAATGACAAGGAGAAGAGTTACTGAGACAATGAATGACAAGGAGAAGAGTTACTGAGACAATGAATGACAAGGAGAAGAGTTACTGAGACAATGAATGACAAGGAGAAGAGTTACTGAGACAATGAATGACAAGATGAAGAGTTACTTAGACAATGAATGACAAGGAGAAGAGTTACTGAGACAATGAATGACAAGGAAAGAGTTACTGAGACAATGAATGACAAGGAGAAGAGTTACTAGCATGCATCGACAAAAAATGAAAGTTGACAACAGGACGAAGAGTTACTGAGACAATGAATGACAAGATGAAGAGTTACTTAGACAATGAATGACAAGGAGAAGAGTTACTGAGACAATGAATGACATGAAGAAGAAAGACAAAGAAAATTATGACAAGACAAAAAATCGTTTATCTCAAATATAAGATCAAATAATATAGGGTTTTTGTATGGTTGTAAGATATTAATGGTTATTGTGGAACGCGAAATAATAGAATTGTAGGTAAATATATTCGCAAAATTTGTGTTGAAAGGAAACAAAGAAATTGATGATATGAATTTATGGTACAAAATTTAGTCATTAGCTACAAAGGATAGCTAAGTGAAAGAGAAAAAATCTTCAAACATACCAGAATTAATCAAATACTGTATATGTAATGTGAAAATTTCGACGTGTGTTTTATGGCGACTGAAAAAATAAATAAATAATAAAATAAATAAACCGTAAAGCAACATATCCTAGGAACTGAAAATTGACTGAAAATCGACGTGTATGTAATGACGAATAATAATACATATAATATTAATCAAATCAACCTTAACCCCTTGAGGCCCAGAACGTAATTTTCATTGTAATATAACCACCATTCGACGATTTTAATGAACATAAGCGATATTATATAGATATGACCTGTTTAGTATCCTTGTCGACTAGTTAATTTGGTATATTCAGTCACTTTTCGTAATTTTATGGCTCAGCAACAGACGATTTCATATAGCCAAGGAAAGATCTGGGCGTGAAGGGGTTAAAATAACATGCCTGGGAACTGAAACTTGACTTATGTGTGTATGGCGAATAAGAAAAAAATATATAATAATACTAATAAAAAGAACCTTAAAGTAGCATATCGTAAGAGCTAAAATGACTCACAGGTTACTATGAGCATTATCCTTTTGCTGACGGAGGGCGGGATGCCGTTTTTGGCGATGCACAGGTAGGCGCCCATGTCCGACCTCTTCACGCGAGTCAGGTGCAGCTGCTCGCCCTCCTTGCTCTCCACTGCAACGGTAACATAGTAAGATTGGGAATTTTTTGGGATTTTTTGGAATTTTTTTCGGATTTTTATGGGGATTTTTGGTTTTGGGGGGATTTTTTGGTTTTTTTTTTTTGGGGATTTTTTGGGATGCTTATGGGGATTTTGGGGATTTGTATTGGAATTTTTGGGGATTTTTGGGTTTTTTTGAGGGATTTTTGGGGATTTTTTGGAATTTTATGGGATTTTTTTGGTAAAGATAATAGATAAAGTAAACAAAAGCAACGATAGAGAGTAAAGGAATAAGCAAAATAATTAAAAGCAACACGCAAGGATAGAAAATAAACGACTCAATAAAGTAAATAAAAGCAACACGCAAACGCTAACATAATAAGATATTAAACTAATAAATAAAGTAAGTAAAACCAACACGCCACGATAAGATAGTAAGATAATGAATAAAATAAATAAAAACAATTGCAACGGTAGAGAGTAAAGGAATGAATATAACCAATAAGCCAAACATCTTTTTACAGATATTTACTTTAGATAGAAGAAGTTTTAGTTTGAAGTTTTATGTTTGATAGAAAATAAAGGAGTTAATAAAATAAGTAAAAGCTACACGCAACGATAGAAAGTAAAGGCATCAATAAGCAATAACCCAAACATACTTTTTATAATTTTTTGTTGGAGATTTTTTTAGTATGAAGTTCATGTTTGATAGAAGAATAAAGGATGCAAAATAATTAAAAGCAACACGCAAGGTAGAAAAAAAGATCATAAGTAAATAAACCCAACTCACCAAGATAACATATAAGATATTACTAATAATAAAGTTAAGTTAAAAACCGTTCATGTGAAGAATAAGATATGAAATAAAATAATAAAACAATTGCAACGATAAGAGTAAAGGAATGAATAAACCAATAAGCCCAAACACCTTTTCAGATATTCTTTAGATAGAAGAAGTTTTAGTTTGAAGTTTTATGTTTGATAGAAAATAAAGGATGTAAATAAAATAAGTAAAAGCAATTGCAACGATAGAAAGTAAAGGCATCAATAAGCCAATAACCCAAACATACTTTTTATAATTTTTTGTTAGGAAGTTTTAGTTTGAAGTTTTTAGTTTGATGAAAATAAAGGATGTAATAAAATAAATAAAAGCTTCACGCAACGTTAGAGAGTAAAGGAATGAATATAACCAATAAGCCAAACACCTTTTTACAGATATTTACTTTAGATAGAAGAAGTTTTAGTTGAAGTTTTTAGTTTGATAGAAAATAAAGAGTTAATAAAATAAATAAAAGCTACACGCAACGATAGAAAGTAAAATAATAAATATAACTAATAGAAAAAAATAATAAGTCAAACAAACTCTTCATAGATTTTTGCTAGGAAGTTTTGTCATTGATTAAATTATACACACACAGAAGAAACATGGTAAGTAATTAGTAAGTATTAGTAAATTAGTAAGTAATCGAATCAATAAAGTAATAAGCCAAAGATACATTTCATATATTTTTGCTTTCGGTCCCAATCACTCATCTATTCATATTTATCAAGCGAAGAGGTTTTTAATGTGGCTCGTCAGGTTATCCTTCTGTAACATCAAGATCAAGATCGAGGCATTGAGGCGCCCATCTAGTTAATACAAAACAACACTTAAAGTAATCGTCCAGACCCAAATTTTTTTTGCCGAATTATGTTGAGTGTACTACATTCAAAACACCTAATCCACCAAAAATAATTGATTTCCTGGCCTTATTTCCGTAAAAACACGACTTTTGTAAAAAGCGCGCGAAAAAAAAAATCTTCCCTCCAACAGGGCTACGACTGTTATTGATGACGTCAGAACAGGGACGCCCGCAGACACTCTGTCTGACACCTGTCGGCAAATGTTATGATGAGCGATTGTACTTCGGTGTCAGACAGTGAATCTGTCGCTGTGACAGATCTAGAGAACGATGCTCAATCTGACACCGAAAGAAATGACGCTGGTCGCGTATACTATGAGGAAAACGAACCTCAGATTGTCATGGGATCCTATATGTTTGAGCCCGAGTACGAGGTGGATGAACAGGTGTTAGCAGAGCCTGAGGTTCAGCAGGAGGACCTGGCACTTCTCCAAAACATGGATTGGTAAATAAGGTTAAACCATGTGTGTGTGGGAATCACAATGAAGGTACTTTCGAGAAAATCCTATGGTTAGTTTTGGAGCTACAGTCAAACGTCATTACTCGGAAACCACATACTAGCATTAACTACAGCATAGAGTTGGAAAATATGCGGGCGGGAAGGCAGAAAGTGTGACAGCCACACCACCACAAGGTCTCTCACCACAGGGCACGCCCACTCCACAACTGGTTTACTTGGTCTTGTTAAGAGGCAAAGCCTCACAGTCGTGGTGGTCCACCGCTGCTGCCAGTCCTGGCGTCCCTGTCTAACAGGGCCATAGGGTCTGGTATAGTGTTGGACTGAGTCACTGTCTTACGGGGGGGCGCCGTTTCTCAACACAACTGCTCGCCCCAACACACTATAGGCGTGTATCACCCTACACACGCCACTCAAACTTTTCTCGAAAGGCACAGCTGTCTTGCTGCACCCATAAAGGATGCATGCATGTGGCATATAGCAAAAAAAATCTATCAGAAACACCCAAATATCTTCAAGTACTATATTTATTCTGTGTTTACGTGCCTCTCTGATCAGCGCGGGAAGATGAGCATCCCTGATGGTACGTCACCGAGCCTGAGCGTCTGCAAACCTTGAGAGCGTTTTGAAAACTCGGGGAATTTGCAGATTTTGATTGCGGATTATTTAAAAACGGCTGACTGGATACAAAAAGTGACGACGTGCTGTTGATATACTCATTAATGGCTATGATTTGATTGCATTAAATCAGGAATGATGAAATGGTCTGGACGATTACTTTAAAAATCTGTATTTCGCGATGATACACGCAACGAAAATAAAGTGTCAGGATACGATAGAAAATAATGGAATATTTAAAGCCTATTCTATTAGATATTCAAGCATACTTAACATAGATTTTTGCTTATAAGTCTAGTCAATGATGGTACACAGAGAATTAATACACACACTAATTGCCATGGAAACTATCCTATTGTGTTACACGTGTACAAATCTGCAAATTGTTCCACTGCACGTTATAAATCTAGTGATAGAAATACCTTGGAACTATTCTTTTGTGTGTGTGTGTGTGTGTGTGTGTGTGTGTGTGTGTGTGTGTTGTGTGTGTGTGTGTGTGTGTGTGTGTGTGTGTGTGTGTGTGTGTGTGTTGGGGAGCAGTGAATGGAGACGAGGTTGGTCTGAGGGAACAGTGAGTGTTAGGAATGTGGGAATGGGAATGGGAATATGAACGCGGTAATGAGAGTTCCAGTCAGGCATAGTTGTTGGTACTCCCTGGAATCCGGGAATAGTTGACGCGAAGACAGGCAGGTGCACATAAAACACACACGTACACACACACACACACACACACACGCACACGCACACGCACACGCACACACACACACACACACACACGACACGCACACGCACACACACCCCACACACACACACACACACACACACACACACACACACGGAAAAGGGAAAAGAAGAGAAGGGAAGAGAGAGAAACTGATTTTTTTCTTCTTCCAATTAAACTAAAGACTGTTAGTTTGTTTTTGCTGCCATCTGCACACACACACACACACACACACACACACACACACACACACACACGCACACACACACACACACACACACACACACACACACACACACACCACACACCACCACACACCCAAACACAACATGATATGACACTATAGTAATTACGTGACTCAAAAAATTGATGACATATATTTTGGTCGTTCTCTTATTTTTCTAACAGTCAAATCTGAAAATTAACATATGATAGTTTGAAAATGTTGCTAAATAATTTCCATCAGTTATATGTATCCCTCTTTGCCTGTGTATTTATCCTTTCTTAAATCTCTCTCTTTTTTTTTTCTTTTTTCTAAATAGTCAAATCTGAAAAATAAATATGCGTCCAATAAAGTTTTAAAATCTCGCTAAATAATTTCAATCAGTTATATTTTATCCTTTTTTCCAGTGTATTTATCCTTTCTTAAATATCTTTCTATCTATTTCATTTCTTTTTTCTAAATAATCAAATCTGAAAATAAATATGCGTCCAGTAAAGTTTAAAAATCTCGCTAAATAATTTCAATCAATTTTATTTTATCCTTTTTTCCAGTGTATTTGTCCTTTCTTAAATATCTTTGTCTCTTTTTTTCTCTTTTTCTAAATAGTCAAATCTGAAAATAAATATGCGTCCAATAAAGTTTTTAAAATCTCGCTAAATAATTTCAATCAGTTATATTTTATCCTTTTTTCCTGTGTATTTAATCTAACCTTTTTTGTTGCCCTGGTCTCGGTGGATAATTCTAGACTTTTAAATAATCAATCCGTTTTATTTTATCTTTTTATCCCAGTGTTTAATGATTTTATCCCACCTTGTTTGTGATCCTGGTCGCTGAGAACAATTCTAGACTTTTAAATAATAATCAATTCTATTTTACCCTTTTTTCTATTATATTTCCCTTTTTTCCTTTGTATTTAGTCTAACATTTTTTTACTAAATAGTCAAATCTAAAAAGAAGCATATCATAAGATTTAAAAAACATCGCAAAATAATAAATAAGTTCTATTTTAAGCTTTATTTGCAATGTATTAAATCTAACCTTTTTTTTGCTAAATAGTCAAATCTAAAAAGGAACATATTATAAGATTTAAAAACACCGAAAAATAATAAATCTGTTCTATTTTAACTTTATTGCCAATGTATTTAATCTAACCTTTTTTTTTAGCTAAATAGTCAAATCTAAAAAGGAACATATTATAAGATTTAAAAAACACCGAAAAATAATCAATCAGTTCAATTTAAACCTTATTGCCAATGTATTAAATCTAACCTTTTTTTTCTAAATAGTCAAATCTATAGTAAAAACCAGGATAACGTTAAAAAAATATCACAAATATAATCAAGCAATTCTTTTTTATCCATTTCTCATGTGTATTTATGTGTATATATATATCTTTTTTTTCTTCTGTGTATTTACCTTTTTTGTTGCCCTGGTCTCTGAGGATAATTCTAGACTCTTAAATAATATATAATCAATCAATCATAATCTCTTCATTTTTTTATAGGTATTTATTCTAACCTTATTTCCAGGGTATTCATTCTAACCTTATTTCCAGGGTATTCATTCTAACCTTATTTCCAGGGTATTCATTCTAACCTTATTTCCAGGGTATTCATTCTCACCTTATTTCCAGGGTATTCATTCTAACCTTATTTCCAGGGTATTCATTCTAACCTTATTTCCAGGGTATTCATTCTAACCTTATTTCCAGGGTATTCATTCTAACCTTATTTCCAGGGTATTCATTCTAACCTTATTTCCAGAGTATTCATTCTAACCTTATTTCCAGGGTATTTATTATAATCTTATTTCCAGGGTATTCATTCTAACCTTATTTCCAGGGTATTCATTCTAACTTTATTTCCAGAGTATTCATTCTAACCTTATTTCCAGGGTATTTATTCTATTCTTATTTCCAGGGTATTCATTCTAACTTTATTTCCAGAGTATTCATTCTAACCTTATTTCCAGGGTATTCATTCTAACCTTATTTCCAGGGTATTCATTCTAACCTTATTTCCAGGGTATTCATTCTAACTTTATTTCCAGGGTATTCATTCTAACTTTATTTCCAGGGTATTCATTCTAACTTTATTTCCAGAGTATTCATTCTAACTTTATTTCCAGGGTATTCATTCTAACTTTATTTCCAGGGTATTCATTCTAACTTTATTTCCAGGGTATTCATTCTAACCTTATTTCAAGGGTATTCATTCTAACCTTATTTCCAGGGTATTCATTCTAACCTTATTTCCAGGGTATTCATTCTAACCTTATTTCCAGGGTATTCATTCTAACTTTATTTCCATGGTATTTATTCTAACCTTATTTCCAGGGTATTCATTCTAACCTTATTTCCAGGGTATTCATTCTAACCTTATTTCCAGGGTATTCATTCTAACTTTATTTCCAGGGTATTCATTCTAACCTTATTTCCAGGGTATTCATTCTAACCTTATTTCCATGGTATTAATTCTAACATTATTTCCAGGGTATTCATTCTCACCTTATTTCCAGGGTATTCATTTTAACCTTATTTCCAGGGTATTCATTCTAACCTTATTTCCAGGATATTCATTCTAACCTTATTTCCAGGGTATTCATTCTCACCTTATTTCCAGGGTATTCATTCTAACCTTATTTCCAGGGTATTCATTCTCACCTTATTTCCAGGGTATTCATTCTAACCTTATTTCCAGGATATTCATTCTAACCTTATTTCCAGGGTATTCATTCTCACCTTATTTTCAGGGTATTCATTCTCACCTTATTTCCAGGGTATTCATTCTAACCTTATTTCCAGAGTATTCATTCTAACCTTATTTCCAGGGTATTCATTCTAACCTTATTTCCAGGGTATTCATTCTAACCTTATTTCCAGGGTATTCATTCT
Organism: Chionoecetes opilio; assembly: GCA_016584305.1. Taxonomy (NCBI): domain Eukaryota; kingdom Metazoa; phylum Arthropoda; class Malacostraca; order Decapoda; family Majidae; genus Chionoecetes; species Chionoecetes opilio. The sequence goes on along the minus strand of JACEEZ010000945.1, from coordinate 55,629 downwards.
AACCTTTTTTCCAGGGTATTCATTTTAATCTTATTTCCAGGGTATTCATTCTAACCTTATTTCCAGGGTATTAATTCTAACCTTATTTCCAGGGTATTCATTCTAACTTTATTTCCAGGGTATTCATTCTAACCTTATTTCCAGAGTATTCATTCTAACTTTATTTCCAGGGTATTCATTCTAACCTTATTTCCAGGGTTTTCCCTTTTTTTTTCTAACCTTATTTTTTTAAATTTCCAGGGTATTCATTCTACCTTATTTCCAGGGGTATTTTTTCAACCTTATTTCCAGGGTATTCATTCTAACCCTTTATTTCCAGGGTATTAATTCTAACATTATTTCCAGGGTATTCATTCTACCTTATTTCCGGGGTATTAATTCTCACCTTATTTCCAGGGTATTCATTCTAAACCTTATTTCCAGGGTTTTAAATTCTAACCTTATTCCAGGGGATTCTTCTCAACCTTATTTCCAGGGTTTTCCCATTTTTACCTTATTTCCAGGGTATTCATTCAAAACCTTATTTCCAGGGTATTTATTCTAAACCTTATTTCCAGGTATTTCATTCTACCTTATTTCCAGGGTATCATTCTAACCTTATTTCCAGGGTATTATTCTACTTTATTTCCAGGGTATTCATTCTAACCTTATTTCCAGGGTATTCATTCTAACCTTATTTCCAGGTATTCTTTAACTTATTTCCAGGTTTTTCATTCTAACCTTATTTCCAGGGTATTCATTCTAACCCTTTTATTCCCAGGGTATTCATTCTAACCTTATTTCCGGGGGTATTCCATTCTAACCTTAATTTCCAGGGTATTCATTCTTAATTATTTCCAGGGTATTCATTCTAACCTTATTTCCAGGGTATTCATTCTAACCTTTATTTCCAGGGTATTCATTCTCAACCTTATTTCCAGGGTATTCATTCTCACCTTTTTTGTTGCCCTGATCCCGGAGGATAATTCTAGACTTCTCCTCTCTCTTCCAGGACACGACGGGCTGCGGGAACCCTCTGGCCTTGCAGGTGAGTGTGACGCTGTTGCCCTCCTCCACTGTGGTGTCCCCCGAAGTGGCGTTGTCCGCGATCTCCGGGGGCACCACGACCTCCAAGTGAGACATCTGGGGGGGGGGGGGAGAGAAGGGCGGTGCTTATTTTGGGGTAGATGTCATAAAATATTATTAGGGTTAATTTTGGTTGGTCACTTAGAGCGTTTTGTACCCAGACAGGAAAGAAGTGGGATATCTGGGGGAGGGAAAAGATAGGTGGTGCTAATTTAGGGGTAGATGTCAAAAATAATTAGTTATTAATCACTTAGAGTCTTAGAGCGTTTTGTTACCCCAGACATGCTAGAGGTGAGATATCTGGGGAAGGAAATAGTAGGTGCTGCTTATCAAGAGGTAGGTGAGGCATTTGGGGAAGAGTAATGATAGGTGGTGCTTATCAAGAGATGGAGGGTAAAAAAGAGGTTATTTTAATGGGAAACAGTGCATTTGTAATTCAATTTATTATCAAAAGGTTTCGTGTCTCCAAGTGAGATATCTGGGGAAGAGAAAAGATAGGTGGTGTTTATATAAGGGTAGATGGTAAAGAATCATTGGGTTATTAATCACTTAGAGCGTTTTGTTACCCCAGACATGCCAGAGGTGAGATATCTGGGGAGGGGAGAGATAGGCAATGGTTATCAAGAGGTAAATAGGTGGGATATCTGGGGGAAGGGAAGAGATAGGTGGTGCTTATTTAGGGGTAGATGGTAAAGAATCATTGGGTAATTAATCACTTTGAGTATTTTGTTACCCCAGACAAGTTAGAGTACATAGCATAATATTGAAAGGCTCTGGAGAGATGTAAAGGAGTGGGCAAAGCGACCTGGTATTAAGTCTGAATATTTTGAGCAGTAGATAAAGAAAAGGTAATTGTAATAGAAAACAAGGTACTTTTACTTCATTTATTGTCTATAGGTTTTGATTGCGTGACGTAATTTTTTTCTGCAGTCGTAGAATCAACTGAAAGAACTTTAATGAGAGGCACTAATTAGTTTAACAAGTTAGCTCATCTTTAATAGGTATTTCAGAAGATTAATTAATGCATTGCGTAAGGTGTTTGTGATGTATACTGTCAGATAATTGGTGATGAGGTAACTCGAACATACGTTTTCGATGTTGTTTCATGAGGAAGTTTCCCACATAAGAAGTTATCGTCCGAAATTACTCGATATTGAAAGACTGTTTTTTGGAACCCGTATTGACCGCGTTGAGAACCAGGTATGTTTTTGTGACCCGTATAAATCGTGTTGAGAAGCAGGTATGTTTTTGTGACCCGTATAAATCGTGTTGAGAAGCAGGTATGTTTTTGTGACCCGTATAAATCGTGTTGAGAATCAGGTAAGTTTTTGGGACCCGTATAGACCGTTTTGAGAACCAGGTATGTTTTTGGGACCCGTATAGACCGTGTTAAGAACCGGGTATGTTTTTTGGAACCCGTATAGACCGTGTTAAGAACCGGGTATGTTTTTTGGAACACGGTATATCATTTGAGAAGCGAGTATGTTTTGGAACCTTAGACCGTGTTAAGACGGTATTTTTTTTGGAGCCCGTATAAAATCGCGTGAGAAGCGAGTATTATTGGAACCCGTATAGACCGTGTTAAGAGAAGTATGTATTGGACCGTATAGGACGTGTTAAGAAGATTATTTAATGAACCCGTATAGACCGTGTTAAGTGGGAGTATTGTATTGGAACCCGTATGACCGTGTTAAGAAGGAAATACTTTATGTTGTACCGTATAGACGTGTTAAGAACAGGTATGTTATGTGAAACGTATGACCGTGTTAAGAAGGAAGTATGTTATTGGAACCCGTATAGACCGGTTAAGAAGGAAGTATGTTATTGGAACCCGTATAACCGTGTTAAGAAGAGGTATGTTATTGAACCCGTATAGATCGCGTTAGAAGCAAGTATGTTTTTGGAACCCGTATAGAACCGTGTTAAGGAAGTAATGTTTTGGAAACCCGTATAGACCGTGTTAAGAAGGAAGTATGTTATTGGAACCCGTATAGATCGCGTTGAGAACCAAGTATGTTATTGGAACCCGTATAGATCGCGTTGAGAAGGAAGTATGTTATTGGA
>JACEEZ010000945.1:47500-50000 GCA_016584305.1 Chionoecetes opilio | reverse complement strand
GTCCTAAGCTAACCATTACCGCATTACCGTCGGCGAGAGTTCCTGGTTTGTGTCGGAACGAGAATTTTGGTAGACGAGAGTACCAGGTATCATTTAGACACAATACAGACAATTATTTAGACGATAATATAGACACAAGTGATCTGTCTAAGAAGTGTGAGGTGTGAGGAGGTACGGCGTGGTGTTAGGGCAATGGATAGGTAATGGCCAAATACAGTGGGCCATTAATACGAAAATACAGTCAAATACAGATACTAAATGGCCAAATACAGTCAAGATACAGTCAAATACAAATACTAAATGGTCAAATACAGTCAAATACAAATACAAAATGGCCAAATACAGTCAAATACAAATACAAAATGGCCAAATACAGTCAAATACAAATACTAAATGGCCAAATACAGTCAAATACAAATACTAAATGGCCAAATACAGTCAAATACAAATACTAAATGGCCAAATACAGTCAAATACAAATACTAAATGGCCAAATACAGTCAAATACAAATACTAAATGGCCAAATACAGTCAAAATACAGTCAAATATCAATACGAAATGGCCAAATACAGTCAAATACAAATACTAAATGGTCAAATACAGTCAAATACAAATACAGTAAAATAAAAATACTAAATGGCCAAATACAGTCAAATAAAAATACTAAATGGCCAAATACAGTCAAAATACAGTCAAATATCAATACGAAATGGCCAAATACAGTCAAATACAAATACTAAATGGCCAAATACAGTCAAATACAAATGCAAAATGGCCAAATACAGTCAAATAAAAATACTAAATGGCCAAATACAGTCAAAATACAGTCAAATACCAATACCAAATGGCCAAATACAGTCAAATATCAATACGAAATGGCCAAATACAGTCAAATACAAATACTAAATGGCCAAATACAGTCAAATACCAATACCAAATGGCCAAATACAGTCAAATAAAAATACTAAATGGCCAAATACAGTCGAAATACAGTCAAATACCAATACCAAATGGCCAAATACAGTCAAAATACATATACTAAATGGCCAAATACAGTCAAATACAAATACAAAATGGCCAAATACAGTGGGCCATTAATAAGAGCCTCCTTAATGGCCCTGACTGAGTGGTTCTGTCATAAAAGCGTAACGAGGTCATTTACATAAACGCCACTTCTTTACCTGAGTTTTAATTACTTACGAGATAAAGAATTGTAATGATGGGGCGAGGTCTTCACGCGTCACCTGTTATCGATTGGGGGTAGTTAAGGATGTGGGAGGGGCTGGAAGGGATGTGTAAGATAGTTAGGTAGTTAGTGGTAGTTAATGTTAGTTAAGTAGTGTGTCGAGAGCACGTTTCTCCTGGTTATCGATTACAGGTAGTTAAGGATGTGGGAGGGGCTGGAAGGGTTGTGTAAGGTAGTTAGGTAGTTAGTGGTAGTTAAGTAGTGTGTCGAGAGCACGTTTCTCCTGGTTATCGATTACAGGTAGTTAAGGGTGTGGGAGGGGCTGGAAGGGTAGTTATGTAGTTAGTTAGGTAGTTAGTGTTAGTTAGGTAGTATGTCGAGAGTACGCTTCACCTGGTTATCGATTACAGGTAGTTAAGGTGTGGGAGGGGCTGGAAGGGTAGTTATGTAGTTAATTAGGTAGTTAGTGTTAGTTAGGTAGTATGTCGAGAGCACGTTTCTCCTGGTTATCGATTACAGGTAGTTAAGGTGTGGGAGGGGCTGGAAGGCTAGTGTAGTTACGTAATTAGGTAGTTAGTGTTAGGTAGTTAATCAGGGGTGGTTAGTGGTAGTTAGGTAGTGTGTTGAAAGGTAATCATTGGTTAGTGGGTGTGACTTTCCGTGTGTTATTTTCTGTGATGTAATGGATGTACTAGGTGTGTGTGTGTGTGTGTGTCTGTCTGTCTCATACACACACACACACACACCACACACACACGCACACACACATTCCTTTAATTCCTCCCTATTTTCTGCAAGCTATATTCTAAATCCTCCCTTTTTTTTTACCTTTTTTGCCGTTTATCTAGAACCTGTTTTTATAGAAATGAGAAAATCGTAATTGGAGACGCCACTTTCCTGCCATAACCCTTGCAAGGAGATAGGAAATTAGCCTTTTTATCTCTCTCTCTCTCTCTCTCTCTCTCTCTCATCTCTCCTCTCTCTCTCTCCTCTCTCTCTCTCTCTCTCTTCTCTCCTCTTTCGTCTGTCTCTCTCTCTCTCTCTCTCTCTCTCTCTCTGTCTCTCGCTTTCTCTTCTTCTCTCTCTCTCTCTCCTCTCTCTCTCTCCTCTCTCTCTCTCTCTTTTTCTGTCTCTCTCTTTTCTCTCTCTCTCTCTCTCTCTCTCTCTCTCTCTCCTCTCTCTCTCTCTCTCTCTCTCTCTCCTCTTTTTTTCTGTCTGTCTCTCTTTTTGTCTCGGCTCTCTCTCTCTCTCTCTTCTCTCTCTCTCTCTCTCTCTCTCTCTCTCTCTCTCCTCTCTCTTCCTTCTCCTCTTCT
>JACEEZ010000945.1:27500-37500 GCA_016584305.1 Chionoecetes opilio | reverse complement strand
ACACACACACACACACACACACACACACACACACACACATACAAACAAGAGGGGAGGCAGAAATCGATACATTTAGTGATCCCCGACACTCCCAGTTCACTATTTGCCTAACCAAACACCCGCTCCTCCCGCTAATGCCGCGTCTGCCCGGCGGTGGGGCGACGAGGGTTCGAGTCCCGCCCGTACGCCCCTCCTGACGCGGGGACGACGTTGCCGCTCTTTAAATTGTCGATAAAACTAGCCGTTCGTAAAATGGAAGTGGCTGTGGAGATTACGATACACAGGGCGAGAAAAGAGACGAAGAAAGAGTGAGGGAAAGTCGAGGAGGGAAATGTAAGAGGGAAAATTTGTGAGGGAAATGGTTAGTGGGGAGGAAATATTTAAGGCTATACGAAAAGAAAGAAATGAACAGTAAACCCTCTCTAAATCGAACCCGTATAATTCAAACTTCGGATAATTCGACCTGTTTTAAGCCAGTTCAAATTTTTCAATAACTTTCCATATTCGAGCAAGTTTGATTATCCTTAGCCTTACTAGTGGGAGTCCGACCTCTCCCATGCGATGCGTGCCGCGGCTGCCCAGCGTGATCTGATATATGATCATTTATAATTATCGTATAAATACGATAGGCGGAGGAAGAAGGCGGGAAGGGTAGGAGGAAGAAGGGGAGAGGAGGAGGAAGGGGGAAGGGGAAGGAGGGACGAGGAGGAGGAAGGAGGGGAGAGGGGGAGGAGAAGGAAGGAGGTGGGACAAGGAAGGGAGGAGAGGAGGAGAAGAGAGAAAAGGGAGGAGAGGAAATGAGAGGAGGAAGAATTATTTTCTTTAAGTATCCTTCGCTTTGTATATAATCCTTCAGAGTCCTTCACGGGCCTCTTCGCTCCTTCACGCATCCTACAGGAGTCATGGGAGGGCATTAGAAGTTCCACAGGATTACTATAGTATTCCTAGGTTTTTATAAGTACTTTGACAATCGCATGGGTGGCTCATATAGGGATTAATAATAATATACTAATACTGAAAATACTAATACTGATCGTTGTATTGAAGTAATGATTAATCTAGCAATGCCTATCGTATTTTTATCACTTGTAGTAATTTTTGTCTAATTTGTGGTTTTTAAGGAATATCTGGAAGTATCATGTCATTGTGAATTGGCTGAAATAGGGACTTCTAATTATTGTAACTGAAAACTGACGCCAGATTCGTGTTCAGCATGCCCGAAAACTGCTAGGAACAAAATTTTCAAGCAAATCTATTTTTTTTAAAATCTTGCAAAATTTGCAATATTTTTAGAAAAATTGATTTGCTTGAAAATTTGTTCCTAAGTTTTCGGGCATGCTGAACACGAATCAGGAGTCAGTTTTTAGTTACAATAATTAGAAGTCCTATTTCAGCCAATTCACAATGACATGATACTTCTAGATATTCCTTAAAAATCACAAATTAGACTAAACTTACTACAAGACATAAAAATATGATAGGCATTGCTAGATTAATCATTACTTCAATACTGATAGAGAGAGAGAGAGAGAGAGAGAGAGAGAGAGAGAGAGAGAGAGAGAGAGAGAGAGAGAGAGAGAGAGAGAGAGAGAGAGAGAGAGAGAGAGAGATGAAAATGAGAAGTAGGGGACCACCAGTTAATCCCAAGCGATTTTCAAACTTAATGATGATATGAATCCTGGTGTCTCAAGTCTCTCTCTCTCTCTCTCTCTCTCTCTCTCTCTCTCTCTCTCTCTCTCTCTCTCTCTCTCTCTCTCTCTCTCTCTCTCTCTCTCTCTCTCTCTCAAATCATTGGAATAGGGAAGGAAAAAACAAACAAGAAAATCACCAATGCCGATCTATAGAGACCCAAACGAGAGGCAGAAAAGGGCTGGAGAAAAAGAGAGAGAGGGGAATAGGAGGGTAACCAAGACGAGGAGAGGACTAAGGGGTGAGGGGAAGACGAGGGCAGGGTGAGGGGAAGGCCAGGGCGAGGGGGGGAGGGGAAACGACGACAAAAGTGGACGACACTGGCATTCAGCCAAATTAATTGTGTGGGTAAATTATCCCTGAGTGGCGATAAATTCCAGACCGATGATGTGGAGAGAGAGAGAGAGAGAGAGAGAGAGAGAGAGGAGAGAGAAGAAGAGAGAGAGAGAGAGAGAGAGAGAGAGAGAGAGAGAAAGAGAGAGAGACTGACATACATAGGAAAATATATTGCACAAAAATCAAAGTAAAGCTCTCGTTATAAACAAAATCTATTGTCCATCAGAGAGAGAGAGAGAGAGAGAGAGAGAGAGAGAGAGAGAGAGAGAGAGAGAGAGAGAGAGAGAGAGAGAGAGAGAGAGAGATCCAGCTTGCACCAGAATATATTTCAATGTATAAAAAGAAAAATCCATGATACAGTATTTTTTTCTCTCGATTTAGCGTAATTCGATTCGATGGTGACATTATGAATTTTCTTTTGTTGATTCTTTGACTTTTTGATAGTCCTATTTTTTGTCCTTCAACTTCTAACAGCTTTTCATCAGTATCTAATGCATTGTATACAGTGATGCTTGTCTTTTCAGACGTATAGATACCGAAATGTCAATCGTAAAAGAATACTTGACTAACATCTTGTATATAAATCATAAAACATTCTGATAGTTCATACGAATAACGGAAATTGACACACTATTATCTAATCCTGTCTGTCATCACCTTCATCAATAAGCGTGAAAAAGACATCCCACCGCTGCCACCAATGTTAGTCTCAGTGAAAAAGACATCCCACCGCTGCCACCAATGTTAGTCTCAGTGAAAAAGACATCCCACCGCTGCCACCAATGTTAGTCTCAGTGAAAAAGACATCCCACCGCTGCCACCAATGTTAGTCTCAGTCAAAAAGACATCCCACCGCTGCCACCAATGTTAGTCTCAGTGAAAAAGACATCCCACCGCTGCCACCAATGTTAGTCTCAGCAAACACAGAGACTAACATTATTACTTACCTATCTATACACGGTGAATGACAATAACCTATCACCTGACTTACCTTGCCGGCAATTCATTAACCTTCTTAAGTAATCCTTCATTGCATGTCAAAACGAACAAATTAACTTTTACTTTACACTTTACTCACTTTACTTTTACTTTCCATTCACTGACTTACACAATACTTTCTTCACTTGTACTCTAATCTACTATTACTTCATCAGCTGACTTACCTTGGCAATTTCATCAACCGTTTGGCATCATTTCTCAAAACGAACAAATTAATTTCTTTACTATACCTACTTTTTTTATACTCAACACTCCTTACTTTACTGTTACTTTACTCTATCTCCCTTTACTCTTATCTTTACTCTTATTACTCTCATACCCCGCCTCATCTCAGCAATCATCAACCTTTTCTCAACCAAAACATATTTTATTTTGCACTTTACCTTACCCTACCACTACCCTAACCTAACCTAACCTAACCTACCTACCCTACCACTACCCTAACCTAGCCTAACCTAACCTAACCTAACCTAACCTAACCTAACCTAACCTACCCTACCACTACCCTAACCTAACCTAACCTAACCTAACCTAACCTAACCTACCCTCACCCCCCGCCTCACCTCGGCAATCATGGGGTCGGTGTTGACCTGGCACATGTACACCCCGCGGTCGTCCTCCTGTACAGTTCCTGATGTGCAGGTTCCAGGTGGTGCGGTCCCGGTACGTGACGGAGACGCGGGGGTTGTGCGTGACGACCTGGTGGTGGATCGCCTGGATGGCCTTCGTGTCCGCCTTGACCCACCCGACCTGAGGGAGGGAGGGGAGGGAGAGGGAAATAGAGATGGGGATTGAGAAGAGGGAGAGGGAAGAACAGCAGAGAGGGAAGTGTGAGAAGAGGAGAGACAGCAGAAGAGGAAGGGGATGGAGAAGAGAAGAGAGCAAGGAGGGAGGAGTGGAGAAAGAGGAGACAGCAGAGAGAGGGAAGGAGGATGGAGAAAGAGAAGGAAACAGCAGAGAGAGGGAAGGGGGGTGGAGAAAGAGAAGGAGACAGCAGAGAGAGGGAAGGGGGATGGAGAAAGAGAAGGAGACAGCAGAGAGAGGGAAGGAGGATGGAGAAAGAGAAGGAGACAGCAGAGAGAGGAAGGGGGATGGAGAAAGAGAAGGAGACAGCAGAGAGAGGGAAGGAGGATGGAGAAAGAGAAGGAGACAGCAGAGAGAGGGAAGGGGGATGGAGAAAGAGACAGGAACAGCAGAGAGAGGGAAGGGGGATGGAGAAAGAGAAGGAGACAGCAGAGAGGGAAGGAGGATGAGAAAGGAGGAGACAGCAGAGAGAGAAGGGATGGAGAAAGAGAAGGAGACAGCAGAGAGAGGGAAGGAGGATGGAGAAAGAGAAGGAGACAGCAGAGAGAGGGAAGGGGGATGGAGAAAGAGAAGGAGACAGCAGAGAGAGGAAGAGGATGGAGAAAGAGAAGGAGACAGCAGAGAGAGGGAAGGGTGAAGAGAAGAACAGCAGAGAGAGGAAGGGGTGGAGAAAGAGAAGGAGACAGCAGAGAGAAGGAAGGGGGATGGAGAAAGAGGAGACAGCAGAGAGAGAGAGACGGGGGGTGGAGAAAGAGAAGGAGACAGCAGAGAGAGGGAAGGAGGATGGAGAAAGAGAAGGAGACAGCAGAGAGAGGGAAGGGGGATGGAGAAAGAGAAGGAGACAGCAGAGAGAGAGGGAGAGAGAGAGAGAGAGAGAGAATGGAGGGTTGGGAGAGAGGAAGGGGGAGGGGTAGAGTGATGGAGAGAGGGAGAAAGAGAGAGAGAAAATGGCATTAGAGTGAATTATAACAAGCTAATTATATAGGTACTAGATAAGAAGTGGAAATTAACTACAGACTTTTCGTGTGTATGTTTGTTTATAAGGAAATTAATAAGAAATAAACATGCTTTTATTTTTTTAATAGAATGGCATTATGTTAATTAACACGCAGATACTAAAGAAAAACTAATTACTACACGATTTGTCATGTATTTATAGCAATGAATAGAAGACATACCTACAGTATTTTTCTTTGCCTCCTCTTCTCATCAATTTCAATCCTAACTGTCCACGAAAAACACTGTCTATTTGTTGCCCATAAGATTCAAGTCACAATGTCCAAAAAAAAATGTCAAAGACCACTAAATCCATCTATATAGGTTTCGTCAGCGAGGTAGGCAAGAAAGAAAGAAGTCAGAAGCGTTTGCATTACTATAAGGTTCGCATGCTTTTGTTGTAGGGTTGAGAAAGAAGAAGTCAGTAGTGTGTTTGGCTTTACTATAAGGGTTCGAATGCTCTTTGTTTGAGGGTTGAAAGAAGAAGTCAGTAGTGTGTTTGGCTTACTATAAGGGTTCGAATGCTCTTTGTTTGAGGGTTGAAAGAAGAAGTCAGTAGTGTGTTTGGCTTTACAAGGTTCGAATGCTCTTTGTTTAAGGGTTGAAAGAAGAAGTCAGGAGTGTGTTTGGCTTTACTATAAGGGTTCGAATGCTCTTTGTTTGAGGGTGTATGAAAAGTGAAGTCAGGGTGAAGGATGTGGTTTGGCTTACTATAAGGGTTCGAATGCTCTTTGTTTGAGGGTTGAAAGAAGTCAGGAGTGTGTTTGGTAATACAACTAAGTTACAAGAGGTACGATACTCTTTGTTTGAGGATCGTAAGAAGAAATCGGGAGTGTGTTTGCCATTACAACTAAGTTACAAGGGTTCGAATGTTCTTTGTATGAGGATCGAAAGAAGAAGTCAGTAGTGTGTTTGGCATTACAAGGGTTCGAATGCTCTTTGTTTGAGGATCGAAAGAAGAAATTAGGAGTGTGTTTGGCATTACAAGGGTTCGAATGCTCTTTGTTTGAGGATCGAAAGAAGAAATCAGGAGTGTGTTTGGCATTACAAGGGTTCGAATGCTCTTTGTTTTATGGTCGATGGGCGCCAGCGGACGTCTCCCAAGGCGTCTATAGGCGACAGCTGCGTCACACCGCTTGTGGCGTTCCCAGAGTCGTCGGAAATAAAGGGAGCAACAGATGAATCCACGTTTAGGTTCTGATTAGTTGCCAGTCTTACAAGTTTGTGATTGACGACTATACGTATTTTGTTTGTAATCTGTCTTTCTTTTATCGTGTGGCGAAATGAGTCTTTGGTTGGAAGTTTTGAAGTTAGATATGGGTTTGTGTGTGTGTGTGTGTGTGTGTGTGTGTGTGTGTGTGTGTTTTTTTTCTTTAGGAGAGGAGGACTTTTCTTTCTCCTCCTCCTCCTCCTCCTCCTCCTCCTCCTCCTCCTCCTCCTCCTCCTCCCTCCTCCTCCTCCTCCTCATCATCATCATCATCATCATCATCAGCATCATCAATATTGCCATACGGTCAAACTCAACACACACACACACACACACACACACACACACACACACACACACACACACACACACACACACACACACACACACACACACACACACACACACACACACACACACACACACACACCGCTGACAATACAACATATATTACAAAGAGAAAATATAAAAAGTAAAAAAAAAAAAAAAAATCCGAATATCGCAAGGAATATTTCACGCTCTTCACGTAGAAATATTCAGCCGCAAGACCTGGACATTCAGACACACGGAGGAGTCTGGAGGGTCTTCTTAGGGCGGCGGGATTACCTTACGGGACTGTCAGAAGGATGTCAAGAAAGCGAGAAAGAGAAAGGGCTTACGAATCTGCTTATGTCCTCTGAAGGGAAGGAAGAGATGGGAGGGAATGGAAGGGAGAGGATGGGGATGAGAGGGAAGGGGAGGGATGGGGGAGGGAATGGAAGGGGAAGAGAAGGGAAGGGATGGGAGGAGAGGAGAAGGAAGGGGAGGGGATGAGAGGGAAGGGGAGGGGATGAGAGGGAAGGGGAGGGGATGAGAGGGAAGGGGAGGGGATGAATGGGAAGGGAAGGGATGGGGGAGGGAATGGAAGGGGATGAGAGGGAAGGGGAGGAGAGGGAAGGGAAGGGATTGGGGAGGAGAAGGAAGGGGAGGGATGGAGGAAGGGAATGGAAGGGGATGAGAGAGAAGGGAAGGGATGGGAGAGGGGAATGGAAGGGGAGATGAGATGGGGAGGTGTGAGAGAGAGAGAGTGAGTTGAGATGGGGAGGTGTGAGATAGAGAGAGTGAGGTGAGAGAGAGAGAGTGAGAGAGAGAGGGTATGTGTGTGAAAGAGAGAATGTGTGTGAGAGAGAGAGAGAGAGAGAGAGAGAGAGAGAGAGAGAGAGAGAGAGAGGAGAGAGAGAGAGAGAGAGAGAGAGAGAGAGAGAGAGAGAGAGAGAGAGAGACAGAAGAGGAAATTGAAAGGATATGGAGAGGGAATGTGCAGATTTTGACTGAATCGAAATATCAAAGGCAGATCTCTTTCTATACATATACAAATATACAAATCACAAATATTGAAAATTACGCACACCAAGGAAAATAACATTAAATGAAAACAATGCATAGATAAAACCAGGCCAATAAAACACTAATTTCACTCAATTAATATTCTCGTTATTGTCTATGTCAGAATGTGATGTATTTTAGTGGGTCCAGTGGTGTTCAATTTTCGCCCCTATATACCGCTCATATACGGTTACTGCCATGGCCGCTAAAAACAACTTTACATAGATAGGACTATACAAATTTAACACTAATTTTAAAGGCATTATTATACCCTAAGTTAGAATATAATGGGTGTGTCTATAGTGGGTCCAGTGGTGTTCAATTTTCACCCCTATATACCGCTCATATACTGTTACTGCCATGGCCGCTAAAAACAACTTTACATAGATAGCACTAGACAAATTTAACACTAATTTTAAAGGCATTATTATACCCTACGTCAGAATATAATGTCTTTTGGTGTGTCTATAGTGGGTTGTGGTGTCCAATTTTCGCCCCTATATACCGCTCAAATACTGTTACTGCCACCACCACAAAAAAACAACCATACCTATATCGATAAGACCATACAAATGTATCACTAATTTTAAAGATATTATTATACCCTAAGTCAGAAGTAGTGTCTTTGGTGTGTTTATAGTGGGTTGTGGTGTTCAATTTTCGTCCCTAAGGAAAATACCAGTAAATAAACACCTATTCATTGATAAGACCAGAAAAATACAATACTAATTTTATATACTCTATTATACTCAAAGTTAGAAAATAATGTCCTGGAGCCTTTAGTGTATCCAGGGGTGTTCAATTCTCGCCCCTATCCCGCCCAAATACTGCTACTGTCACGGCCACATAAAACAACTTTACATAGATAGGACTAGACAAACTTAACACTAATTTTAAAGACTTTATTATACTCAAAGTCAGAATATAATGTCCTATGGTGTATTTTAGTGTGTCCAGGGGTGTCCAATTTTCGCCCCTATCCCGCCCAAATACTATTACTGCCACCACTACAAAAAAACAACCATACCTATATCGATAAGACCAACAAAATACAGCACTAATTTTAAAGAGTCAGAATATCTAAGTCACAATATAATGTCTTTTGATGTGTCTATAGTGGGTTGTGGTGTTCAAGTTTCGTCCCTAAGGAAAATACCAGTAAATAAACACCCATTCATTGATAAGACCAGACACATACAATACTAATTTTATGGACATTATTATACTCAAAGTCAGAATATCATGTCCTAGAGCCTTTAGTGTATCCAGGAGTGTTCAATTCTCGCCCCTATCCCGCCCAAATACTGCTACTGTCACGGCCACATAAAACAACTTTACATAGATAGGACTACAGATAGGAAATTTAACACTAATTTTAAAGACTTTATTATACTCAAAGTCAGAATATAATGTCCTATGGTGTGTCCAGTGGGTTGTGGTGTCCAATTTTCGCCCCTATCCCGCCCAAACACTGTTACTGCCACGACCACAAAAATGCAATACCTTCGCCCCACCGATGGATTGCAGCGGCTCCCCTCAAGTCCATTTCCTGAGTGATATGAGTCGCCCAGTGATACGCGGTGCCTGCTGTGTGTGTGTGTGTGTGTGTGTGTGTGTGTGTGTGTGTGTGTGTGTGTGTGTGTGTATGTGTGTGTGTGTGTGTGTGTGTTGTGTGTGTGTGTGTGTGTTGTGTTGTACTGTGTGTTTCTTGTGTGTTCCTTGTTTGTCCCTTCCTTCCTTCCTCATGTTCTTTTTCTTCACTTGATCTGCAATACACTCTTCATTTCTTCCTATTTCATTTCCTATGTTTGATTTTTTATTTCATTTCTCTATTTTTTTATAGAATATCTTTTTTTTTTCATTTATCTTGTTATATTTTTATCTGATATCTTTTTCTTCACTTGATCTGCCACAATAAACTCTTCATTTCCTCCTATTTCATTTCTTATGTTTGATTTTTCCTTTCTCTTAATTTTTTTTCCGGATATCTTTTGGTAATATTTTTTGGTCTTCGGTTAATTCATCTAAAATCCATGTTTGTATTTACTTCCTTTAACAATCTTATCATTAACACGCATCTAAACTCCATATTTCCATTTACTTCCTTAAACAGTCTTATCATTAACACGCATCTAAACTCCATATTTCCATTTACTTCCTTAAACAATCTTATCATTAACACGCATCTAAACTCCATATTTCCATTTACTTCCTTAACAATCTAATCATTAACACGCATCTAAACTCCACATTTCCATTCACTTCCTTAACAATCTAATCATTAACACGCATCTAAACTCCACATTTCCATTCACTTCCTTAAACAATCTTATCATTAACACGCATCTAAACTCCATATTTCCATTTACTTCCTTAAACAATCGTATCATTAACACGCATCTAAACTCCATATTTCCATTTACTTCCTTAAACAATCTTATCATTAACACGCATCTAAACTCCATATTTCCATTTACTTCCTTAAACAATCTTATCATTAACACGCATCTAAACTCCATATTTCCATTTACTTCCTTAAACAATCGTATCATTAACACGCACTAAACTCCACATTTCCATTTACTTCCTCTAACATTCTTTCTA
>JACEEZ010000945.1:2500-17500 GCA_016584305.1 Chionoecetes opilio | reverse complement strand
CGAGGGGAAATAAAAAAGGGGAAAAGGGGAATAAAGAAGGGGAAATATATACATTAAACCCTCTCTAAATCGAACCCGTATAATTCAAACTTCGGATAATTCGACCTGTTTCAGGCCAGTTCAAATTTTTCAATAACTTTCCATAATTTGAGCAAGTTTGAATTGTCCTTAGCCTTACTAGTGGGAGTCCGACCTCTCCCATGCGGTGCGTGCCGCGGCTGCCCAGCGTGATCTGATATATGATCATTTATAATTATCGTATAGATACGATAGGCGGAGGAAGAAGGCGGGAAGGGTAGGAGGAAGAAGGGGAGAGAGGAGGAAGGGGGAGGAGGGGAAGGAGGGACGAGGAGAGGAAGGAGGGGAGAGGGGGAGGAGAAGGAAGGAGAGGGGACAAGGAAGGGAGGAGAGGAGGAGGAGAGGAAATGGGAGGAGGAAGAACTATTTTTTTTAAGTATCCTTCGCTTTGTATACAATCGTTCAGAGTCCTTCACGGGCCTCTTCGCTCCTTCACGCATCCTACAGGAGTCATGGGAGTGTGTTGAAAATCCCACAGGATTGCTATATTATTCCTAGGTTTTTATGAGTACTTTGACAATCGCATGGGTGGCTCAAATAGGGATTAATAATAATATTACTAATACTGAAAATACTAATACTGATCATTGTATTGAAGTAATGATTAATCTAGCAATGCCTATCAATTTTTTTGTTTTGCCTAATTTGTTATTTTTAAGGAATATCTGGAAGTATCATGTCATTGTGAATTGGCTGAAATAGGGACTTCTAATCATTGTAACTGAAAACTGACTCCAGATTCGTGTTCAGCATGCCCGAAAACTGCTAGGATTTTTTTTTAAAGCAAAGCTATGTTTTAAAAAATATTGCAAATTTTGAAAGGGGTACCCCTTGCAAAATTTTCTATTTCTTTTTAAGAATAGATTTGCTTGAAAATGTGTTCCTATCTGTTTTCGAGCATGCTGAACACGAATCAGGAGTCAGTTTTCAGTTACAATGATTATAAGTCCCTATTTCAGCCAATTCACAATGACATGATACTTCCAGATATTCCTTAAAAATCACAAATTAGACAAAACTTACTACAAGACATAAAAATATGATAGGCATTGCTAGATTAATCATTACTAAAAAAAAATATAAAAAATACGTAGAAATTAGAAGACGAAAATTATATAATACAAAAATTAAAGGATGACTGTTAGATTTGGGGTAACGAAAATAGAAGAGTAGAAATTAAATCAATGATGTTTTTATGGTCAAAACAACGTAATGAGGGATGAGTGACAAGCAAAACAAGGATAGAGTGAGTAATGAGGTTGTCAGAGGAGAAAAAAAGACGAGGTTGTGGGAGATAAAAGCAGGTTCTTTAAGGTATAATAACATAATGCAGTAATGAGGTATAAGGGTGATGTGTTTTTGAAAGGAGATAAACATTAGAGAGAGAGAGAGAGAGAGAGAGAGAGAGAGAGAGAGAGAGAGAGAGAGAGAGAGAGAGAGAGAGAGAGAGAGAGAGAGAGAGAGAGAGAGAGAGAGAGAGGTTAGAGAGAGAGAGAGAGAGGTTAGAGAGAGAGAGAGAGAGGGATTTGTTAAGTAATTGGCCAGGTAAATTGAAAGAAGCGTGTAGGTATGGTAAAATATATATAACAAAATAGAAATAATTTAATACACTACAAATAACACGAAGGTTAAGAAATACATGTTAGACAAGGAAATAAAGAAGAACGTTCGTGAAGGCATGGTAAGATAAGGACAATAGAACGTTTGTAATGTACTGAAAAGATAGAGAAAGGTTAAAAGATACCTGTTAAGAGAAGGAACTATAGAAGAACGTATATACAAAGATAGATAATTACGAAGAAAATATGACTTTTAACCCCTTGAGACCCAGAACGTAATTTCCATTGTAATTTGGGTACCATTAGACGTTTTTTTAGTGAATATAAGCAATGTTTTTTTATAGATATGACCTGTTTAGTATCCTTGTCCACTAGCTATGTTGGTATATTCAGTTAATTTTCGTAACTTTATGGCTAACAACAGATAATTTTTTATAGCTAAGGAAAAATCTGGGCGTGAAGGGGTTAATGTGTACACCCTGTTCCTATGGCAAATATAACTTCTACTGTTATTCTGGATCTACCCAACCGCCTAACACATATGGTGGCAGCGGTGGGATCCTAACTACCCAGCACAGGAATATAACGGTGGAGAGAAATGTATTGTGTAATGATAGAATTAGAGAGAGAGAGAGAGAGAGAGAGAGAGAGAGAGAGAGAGAGAGAGAGAGAGAGAGAGATTGTGGGTGCGAGTCCTTATCTTGTATTGTATTGTCCCATGGTATTGTTCATGGTATTATTATAGCATAGTATTGTTTATTTTAGTCTTTATGGTATGGTATCTTCTTTATATTAATCAAGGTAACCTATTGTGGGTGTCGAGTCCTCACCTTATATTGTTCTAAGGTATTGTTCATGGTATTATTTATGATATTAGTTATGGTAGCTGTATGGTATGGTATCTTCGTAACCCCTTAACGCCCAGATCTTTCTTTGGTATTTAAAATAATTTGTTGTTAGCCATAAAATAACGAAAAGTGACTGAATATACCAAATTAGCTAGTCGACAAGGATACTAAACAGGTCATATCTATAAAATATTGCCTATACTCACTAAAAAAAATCGTCTAATGGTACCCAAATTACAATGGAAATTACGTTCTGGGTCTCAATGGGTTAATGGTAATCTAGGTATTGCGGGTATCGAGTCCTCACCTTATATTGTCCGAGGTGTTTGACGACGCAGGTGAAGGTGATGTCCCTGCCCTTGCTGACCGTGATGTTGTGGATGGGCTCCGAGAACGAGGGTTTGGGGATGCCTGGCGGGTGTTGCACTGTAGGGGGAGAGAGAGAGAGAGGGTGTTAGAGAGAGAGAGAGGGGTAGAGAGAGAGAGAGGGGTAGAGAGAGAGAGAGGGGTAGAGAGAGAGAGAGGGGTAGAGAGAGAGAGAGGGGTAGAGAGAGAGAGAGGGGTAGAGAGAGAGAGGGGTAGAGAGAGAGAGAGAGAGAGAGGGGGAGAGAGAGAGAGAGAGAGAGAGAGAGAGAGAGAGAGAGAGAGAGAGAGAGAAGAGAGAGAGAGAGAGAGAGAGAGAGAGAGAGAATCATACAAAGCAATCAATATAAAACAAAAAAACTTAATCAGATGAACTACAAGAGATTTTCGATGAAGAATTAACATTAAGAGAGAGAGAGAGAGAGAGAGAGAGAGAGAGAGAGAGAGAGAGAGAGAGAGAGAGAGAGAGAGAGAGAGAGAGAGAGAGAGAGAATCATACAAACCAATCAACATTAACAAAAATACTAAATCAGATAAACTACAAGAGATATTCGAAAGACTGTTTGTTTTCTTCATAATTCATCAAAATTTCTTCATAGTTCTTCATAGCTCACACAAGTTCCATCAGATCAACCCCTTCCCGACCCCCCAACCCCCCTTCACCCCCTCCTCAACCCCACCCCCCCACAATACAGCACCACCCGTCCGCACCACCACAACACACACAGTCACACACACACACTCGAGGGACCTCATTTAATCAATCATATTTGCATTTATATTTATTTGGGAAGCACGGTTCTCATCCCACACCCTTCCCCGTTTCCCCACCCACGCCCCTCACCCCTTCCCTCGTTCCCCCTTCACCCCCGCTCCCCCAGACCTCTCACTCGCCCTCCCAGGCCCCTCACCCGCCCCCCCCCAGACAGACACACAGGGGAACGCGGCCACAGATGGAAATATTAGACTAATTTGTTGACATCACGGCTCTGGGTGTGACGCGAACCCCCGATTTGTTATTGTTTTGTGTGCCTGTCAGAATACCGAGTAGCATCATCATATGTATTAAGGGTACCTGGAACTGTCGCCGATAGGAATACTCGCCGACGTTGACGAGTGTTTCTATTTTTTACGTCGGCGAGTGTTCCTTTTACCCGTGTTTCTGCATTCATGGATTAAATACCAACAATAACCTGAATAGTTAGGCTACGTTATGTGGTTAGGTTAGATTCCTTTTCATATATTATAAGTTGAACTGTCGCCGAAAATGTACACGTCGGCGAGTGTTCCAATGTCGGCGAGAGTTCTGGGTTGGTGTTTCGGCGACAGTTCCTATCGGCGACAGTTCCATAAACCGTATTAAGCACCTTACGTAGCCTATTATATCATTGAAAAGCTGTCTGTTGTTTGTGTTCTTATGTCTATATTATTATTCTGTGATTTATTATTGAAGAGTTTGTCTATTCTTTGGTTAACCCCTTCACGCCCAGATCTTTCCTTTGCTATAAAAAAAATGTCTGTTGTTAGCCATAAAATTACGAAAAGTAATTGAATATATCAAATTAGTAAGTGGACAAGGATACTAAACAGGTCATATCTATAAAAAAACATTGCTTATATTCATTAAAAATCGTCTAATGGTAGCCAAATTACAATGGGAATTACGTTCTGGTCCTCAAAGGGTTAATACTGAATATTCGGGCCTACACAGTATTAAATATACTAATTGTTACAATCTGTCTATTCTTTGGTTAAATCTTAATAGCTCGGGGCAAGACACTAATACAATATACTAAGTGTTACAGTGTCCCCAAAAAGGTTGTCACACCCCATCAACATTTCCAATCTTCGTTATATTCATGAAGGTTTCTCTAACTATAAAAAACCATACTTAAGTAACACATATTTAGTACCCAGCCATTTGTCCCTTGCTTTACAATATACTAAGTGTTACAGTGTCCCTAAAAGTTGTCACACCCCATCAAAATTCCCAATCTTCGTTATATTCATGAAGGTTTCTCTAACTACTATCAACAAAGGAATACTAAAGTAACATCTATTTAGTACTCAGTCATGTTGTCCCTTGGGTTTACAATATACTAAGTGTTACAGTGTCCCCAAAAATGGTTGTCACACCCCATCAACATTTCCAATCTTCGTTATATTCATGAAGGTTTCTCTAAACTATCAACTAAAGAATACTAAAGTAACACATATTTAGTACCCAGTCATTTGTCCCTTGGCTTTTAGGACCATTTTGATGCGTTTTGCAGTGTTATTATCTATCATCATTATTACCATCTGTTATCATCATTAGGGTTATCACCTAGAGTCAATTTTTTTTAACAAGGCAAAAAATCCATTCTATCATAAGGTCTCATGCTTAAAATAATGCCTATGTTTACCTGATAATATGGTTAATTTTCAAAAACCATAAAACAGCATAAATTTAGAAGAAGCGTAGTATTCCCTTCCTGGCATCAAATATCAGTCAGTAAGCAGCAAGGGGGCAGGATTTTTGCCTCGTTAAAAAAAAATAGACTATAGTTACCCAGGTAGCTATGGACACAATGGGCCTATCAGCGGAGGGTTATACGTACTATCTTACCGAGCTTCCTTTGTACTATCTTACCGAGCTTCCTTTGTAGTATCTTACCGAGCTTCCTTTGTACTATCTTACCGAGCTTCCTTTGTACTATCTTACCGGCTTCCTTTGTACTATCTTACCGAGTTTGTCTTATACCACCCTTTGTACTATCTTACCGAGCTTCCTTTGTACTATCTTACCGAGCTTCCTTTGTACTATCTTACCGACCTTCCTTTGTACTATCTTACCGAGCTTCCTTTGTACTATCTTACCGAGCTTCCTTTGTACTATCTTACCGACCTTCCTTTGTACTATCTTACCGAGCTTCCTTTGTACTATCTTACCGAGCTTCCTTTGTACTATCTTACCGAGCTTCCTTTGTACTATCTTACCGAGCTTCCTTTGTACTATCTTACCGAGCTTCCTTTGCACTATCTTACCGAGCTTCCTTTGTACTATATTACCGACCTTCCTTTGTACTATCTTACCGAGCTTCCTTTGTACTATATTACCGAGCTTCCTTTGTACTATCTTACCGACCTTCCTTTGTCACGGTCGATATTGATCCCCTTCCCACAGCCTCCAGACTTTCCCTTTTATCTCTTCACATTCGTCCTTATTTACTTCATCTCTCTCAAACTACTCTTCCTAAACAACACATTTTTTCCAAGGCCTAATGATGTAAGATCTAAGATATTACAACACTGTATATATAGAGATTTGAGGTTTTTTTTCTGTCTCTCTCTTATATTGGATTTTTAACTTTCCTTAAATATCTATAAATCTTAGCAAATCGAATCAAATTTCTCAAGCTACTCTTCCTAAACAACACAATTTCTCCAAGGCTATAGTCCCTCCTATAATATTCCTAAATAACACAATTTCTCCAAGGCTATAGTCCCTCCTATAATATTTCTAAACAACACAATTTTTCCAAGGCTATAGTCCCTCCTATAATATTCCTAAACAACACAATTTCTCCAAGGCTATAGTCCCTCCTATAATATTCCTAAACAACGCAATTTCTCCAAGGCTATAGTCCCTCCTATAATATTTCTAAACAACACAATTTCTCCAAGGCTATAGTCCCTCCTATAATATTCCCAAACAACACAATTTCTCCAAGGCTATAGTCCCTCCTATAATATTCCCAAACAACACAATTTCTCCAAGGCTATAGTTCCTCATATTATATTCCTAAACAACACAATTTCTCCAAGGCTATAGTCCCTCCTATAATATTCATAAACAACGCAATTTCTCCAAGGCTATAGTCCCTCCTATAATATTCCCAAACAACACAATTTTTCCAAGGCTATAGTCCCTCCTATAATATTCATAAACAACGCAATTTTTCCAAGGCTATAGTCCCTCCTATAATATTCCCAAACAACACAATTTTTCCAAGGCTATAGTCCCTCCTATATATTCCTAAACAACACAATTTCTCCAAGGCAAATAGTCCCTCCTATAATATTCCCAAACAACACAATTTCCCCAAAGGGGCTATAGTCCCCTCCTATAATTTTCCCTAAACAACACAATTTCTCCAAGGCTATAGTCCCTCCTATAATATTCCTAAACAACACAATTTCTCCAAGGCTATAGTCCCTCCTATAATATTCATAAACAACGCAATTTTTCCAAGGCTATAGTCCCTCCTATAATATTCCTAAACAACACAATTTCTCCAAGGCTATAGTCCCTCCTATAATATTCCTAAACAACACAATTTCTCCAAGGCTATAGTCCCTCCTATAATATTCATAAACAACGCAATTTCTCCAAGGCTATAGTCCCCTCCTATAATTTTTTCTAAACAACGCAATTTCTCCCAAGGCTATAGTCCCTCCTATAATATTTCTAAACAACCCCAATTTTTCCAAGGCTATAGTCCCTCCTAAAATATTCCCAAACAACACAATTTCTCCAAGGCTATAGTCCCTCCTATAATTTTCCCTAAAAAAACCACAATTTCTCCAAGGCTATAGTCCTCCTATAATATTCCTAAACAACACAATTTCTCCAAGGCTATAGCCCCTCCTATAATATTCCTAAACAACCAATTTTTCCAAGGCTATAGTCCCTCCTATAATTTCCTAAACAAAAAATTTTTCTCCAAGGCTATAGTCCCTCCTATAATATTCCTAAACAACACAATTTCTCCAAGGCTATAGTCCCTCCTATAATATTCCTAAACAACACAATTTCTCCAAGGCTATAGTCCCTCCTATAATATTCCTAAACAACACAATTTCTCCAAGGCTATAGTCCCTCATATAATATTCCTAAACAACACAATTTCTCCAAGGCTATAGTCCCTCCTATAATATTCCTAAACAACACAATTTTTCCAAGGCTATAATCCCTCCTATAATATTCCTAAACCAAAAACAATTTCTCCAAGGCTATAGTCCCTCCTATAATATTCCTAAACAACACAATTTCTCCAAGGCTATAGTCCCTCCTATAATATTCCTAAACAACACAATTTCTCCAAGGCTATAGTCCCTCCTATAATATTCCTAAACAACACAATTTCTCCAAGGCTATAGTCCCTCATATAATATTCCTAAACAACACAATTTCTCCAAGGCTATAGTCCCTCATATAATATAGAAGAAATAATAGAATAAGATAATAGGTTAATAATAGGAAGATAATGAGAAAATAAGAATGAAATATTAAAGAAACTGTCTGATCACCATTGCCAGGGATGTTATACTTATTAATGATACTAAGATATGCATAACTGTCTCTTATCTTATCTCTCTATCTTGTATTATATCACTGAATATATATAGATTTGAGGGGTTTTTTCTGTCTCTCTCTTCTCTTGGATTTTTAACTTTCCTTAGATATCTATAAAGCTTAGCAAATCGAAATAAATAAAATGTTAGCAAATTAATTAACCCATTCACGCCCAGATCTTTCCTTTGCTATATGAAATTGTCTGTTGTTAGCCATAAAATTACGAAAAGTAACTGAATATACCAAATTAGCTAGTGGACAAGGATACTAAACAGGTCATAGCTATAAAATATTCCTTATAGTCACTACAAATCATCTAATGGTACCCAAATTACAATGGAAATTACGTTCTGGGTCTCAAGGGGTTAATGGAAATACTTTCATCCTCCCTTCAGCGTCTTATTTCACTAACAGACTTTCATTGGCTTCTCCACCAACTTGATGAAGCCAAAAAGTATTACATATCAACTAAAGTTTGAAATCTTTTGTACTTTTAGTTTGTAGTCCAAGATTAGTATCTTTTTTAGTTTCTCGATTTTTGGGTCTGGTTTCTTTCCTTTCTCCCCTTCCTTCTATTAGTTGAAATGGCCTATTAATTAATTATCTGGTTGTTTTTTTTTATATTTGAGTAGAAGTTTGTTAAATGTACTTAGGGAATAAAGATAAATTGAGCTTATTTCCTATAGTAGATATAGTATAGTCCTATTATAATTATAGTAGTTTATTTTCTCCACTACTTACTACATCCACCTCCACCTCCTCCCCCTCCTCCTCCTCCCCCTCCAACACCACCTCCTCTACCACCTACACCACCTCCTCCTCCTCCTCCTCCTCCTCCTCCTCCTCCTCCTCCTCCTCCTCCTCCTCCTCCTCCTATAACCCGGGACAAGTGAGGTCCATCGTTTGTGACAAGTTCTCAACAAGTCATTGGCCTCTTGACAGGATTCAGCGTAGGAGGCCACACAATGTATTATTATCAGCGAGGTCATTGTTGTTTGCAGATTATATATAGTCTCTCTCTCTCTCTCTCTCTCTCTCTCTCTCTCTCTCTCTCTCTCTCTCTCTTCTCTCTCTCCTTTTCTCTCCCCTCTCTCCTCTCTTCTCTCTCTCTCTCTCTCTACACCCACACATCACAACACACAGGCTTAAATCCTCTCTCGTGCATTCTCTGGATCACACAAAGTACTCTCCTCCTCCTACTTTACCAACCTCCTCCTCCTCCTCCTCCTCCTGCACCAACCTCCTCCTCCTCCTCCTCCCCCCTCCTCCTGCACCAGCCTCCCTCCTCCCCCTGCACCAACCTCCTCCTCCTCCTCCTCCTCCTGCACCAGCCTCCTCCTCCTCCCCCTCCTCCTCCTCCCACCTCCTCCTCCTCCTCCTCCTCCTCCTCCTCCTCCTCCTTTCCTCCCGGTCCTCCCCCCCGTCCTCCTCCTCCTCCCCCCCCTCCTCCTCCTCCTCCTCCTCCTCCTCCTCCTCCTCCTCCTCCTCCTCCACCTCCTCCTGCACCAGCCTCCTCCTCCTCCTCCTCCTCCTCCTCCTCCTTCCCTAGCAATGAGCCATGGTTGAGGTACAGACTACAGAAGCTAACTAATCAAGAGTATCTGAAGGGTCTTGGTAATCCTTTTTGATCGACAATTATGAACGTAGCGTCGCCCTGAGTCCCTCCCAGCCCCTTTCCAGACCCTCCTAGCCCCTCCCAGCCCCTCCCTGCCCTCCTAGCCCCTCCCTGCCCCTCCTAGCCCTCCCCAGCCCACCCAGACCCCCCTCCACGCCAGACAGACGCGCCACCCGCCAATTCCACGTGGTCACGAAAGCAGATATGATGTGATAATTGAATATTGATCGTGTTGTCCTGTTCCTGGATTAGATTAGTGAGCTGGGAGGGGCTAGAGCTACCTTGTCTCTTCTCTTCTGGTGGTGGTGGTGGTGGTGGTGGTGGTGGTGGTGGTAGTAGTAGTAGTGGTGGTGGTGGTGGTGGTGGTGGTAGTAGTAGTGGTGGTGGTGGTGGTGGTGGTGGTGGTAGTAGTAGTAGTAGTGGTGGTGGTGGTGGTGGTGGTGGTGGTGGTGTGGTGGTGGTGGTGGTAGTAGTGGTGGTGGTGGTGGTGGTGGTGGTGGTGGTGGTGGTGGTGGTGGTGGTGGTGGTGGTGGTGGTAGTAGTAGTAGTAGTAGTATGGTGGTGGTGGTGGTGGTGGTGGTGGTGGTGGTGGTGGTAGTAGTGGTGGTAGTAGTAGTGGTGGTGGTGGTGGTGGTAGTAGTGGTGGTGGTGGTGGTGGTGGTGGTGGTAGTAGTAGTGGTGGTGGTGGTGGTATTGTTGTTGTTGCTGTTGTTGTCGTCGTCCTATTCCTCCTATGTATTCCTATGTTTTCCAATGTAGTTCTATGTATTCCAATGTATGTATTCCTCCTCCTCCTCCTCCTCCTCCTCCTCCTCCTCCTCCTCATCATCATCATCATCATCATCATTAACCTTTTATCTGTCTCACTCGCTCTGTCAAGTCTACCAATCTCTCTCTCTCTCTCTCTTCTCTCTCTCTCTCTCTCTCTCGCTCTCTCTCTCTCTCTCTCTCTCTCTCTCTCTCTCTCTCTCTCTCATGGTCTATCTTATCAATTTTACGTTTCATTAAACCAGAAAGTCATCATTTGATTTCTGCATTTTTTTATTTGCATGATTTAAATTGAGTCGTTATAATGTATTGCTATGTATCACTAAACTAGATTTCCGCACATATATTCCTATCTATTTTTTTTTTGGGGGGGAGGGTGTTTCGACTGGGGGGTTTTGGTGGGGTTCGACTGGTTTTTTTTTTGGTGGGGGGTTCGACTGATTTTTTTTTGGTGGGGGGTTCGACTGGTTTTTTTTTGGTGGGGGGTTCGACTGGTTTTTTTTTGGGGGGTTCGACGGTTTTTTTTGGTGGGGGTTCGACTGGTTTTTTTTTGGTGGGGGTTCGACTGGTTTTTTTTTGGGTGGGGGGTTCGACGGGTTTTTTTTTTGGTGGGGGTTCGACTGGTTTTTTTTTGGTGGGGGGTCGACGGGTTTTTTTGGTGGGGGGTTCGACTGTTTTTTTTGGTGGGGGGTTCGGACTGGGCTTTTTTTTGGTGGGGGGTTCGACTGGGCTTTTTTGGTGGGGGTTGACTGTTTTTTTTTTGGTTCGACTGGTTTTTTTTTGGTGGGCGGTTCGACTGATTATTTTTGGGGGGGTTTTCGACTGGTTTTTTTCTTTTCTTTCGGCTGGTTTTTTTTTGGGGGGGAGGAGAGCGTCGACTGTTTTTTTTTTTTTTTTTTTTTGCTTATTTATCTTATTTTTCAGTTTTCTTCATCCATATTTTCACTTTTTTCACATTTTATTTCATATTTTTTATTTGACTATCATTCAATTTTTTTTGTGTGTTTTTGTTGGTGCTTTTTTATCCAAATTTTCAGTTTCCTTCATCCATATTTTTCCTTTTTTTTCCTTTCACATCTTTTATTTCCTATCTTTTATTATTTTTCACCTTTTTTTTTATATCGTATCTCTATTTTTTTTATCTTTTATCTTTCTTATTTTATCTCATTTCCCATTTTCCTCCTTGAACTCCTTTTTATCAATCCATTAACACCTCTCTATTTAATCCCCTTCTTGTTGCCCCTCCACCCTAGTTTGTTTCTTTCTCTAGGCACTCCCCTCGTACTCTCCCCTCGTCCAGCTTCCCTCACATTATCTGCCTCCTTTCCCCTCACCCCTCACACCCTCACACACCCTTCATCCCACCCCTCTCCCCTCACCCCTACCCTCATCCCACCCCCTCTACCCTCACCCCACCCTCCATCCCACCCATCTCCCCTCACCTCACCCTATCACCCTCATTCCTCCCCTCTTTCCTCAACCTCTCCCCCCTTTTCCCCCCCCCTCCCACCCCATCTACCTACCCCACCCCCCCCTCCCCTCCCTCCCCTTCCCTCACACCCTGTACTCTCACCCTCACCCCTCCCCCTCTCCCCTCTTTCCCCTCACCCTCTCGTCGCCCGGATGCTCTTGGAATGTCCGTGAGCGACACCAAACTTCGTGGAGACCGAATTAAACTTTAGGTGCCGTCTAAACCGTTACTCGATTTCTCTCCCTCCTTTCCCCTCCCTCAGTCCCCTCTTCCCCCCCCTTCACCCCCCCTTCCCCTCTTAATGGCTTCCTCGCATCCCTTTTCCCCTCAGCCGGAAACATGTCGAGTCTTGTCTTGGGTGATCGACGACAATGTTGGGTAAATAGTTTCTTATTGTCGAATATCGTAGACGAGGTTGATTGCTTACTGAGGCTTGACTGATTGTGTGTGTGTGTGTGTGTGTGTGTGTGTGTGTGTGTGTGTGTGTGTGTGTGTGTGTGAGGCTAACGAGCGTAACAAGGCTATTTATTTATGTCTTGTTTTGTGTTTATTTTGAGTCGTCACTTCAGTTTGTCTTTTTGTGTCAGGCGGGAAAACTTTTAGAAACTTGTATCAGACACGATTTTCCTCTCTGCACCGTGACCCAACACTCACTCTTGAACTTGGCCTACCTTCCTCACCTACTATCATCTACTAAGGGTGCAGTCAGTTCGTACACAAGTTGTTTCGTACACCAGTAGATTCGTACACCAAAAAGTTGTTTCGTAGTCTATATGAAATCATAGTCGTTTCGTACACTCAGCTCAGAGTTGAACTTGACGACTAGAGTTACGAAACGACACCAGGTATGTACGAAGAAACTCAAAATCAGTGTACGAAACAACTAACGAAACCTGGGTACGAAACAACTTGTGTACGAAACTCCCTGGAAACCATCTACTATACTTCACCTACTAACTACTACTACTACTAACTACTACTACTACTACTACTACTACTACTACTACTACTACTACTACTACTACTACTACTACTACTACCTACTACTATTACTACTCTACTACTACTACTACTACTATTACTACTACTACTACTACTACGACTACTACTGCTACTACTACTACTACTACTACTACTACTACGACTACTACTACTGCTACTACTACTACTACTGCTACTACTACTACTACTACTACTACTATCTTCTACTTTCCTCATCTACTATCACCTTCTACATCTTATCCAACACACTCTTGCCCCGTCACACTCAATTATCTGGTCTTTTTCACCTTCAGACTCTGCGTTCAATGCCCCTCGAGAAAAGAAGAGCTATGAGAGAGAGAATGGAAAGAGATGAAATAGATTAGAAAGAAATAGAAAGAGAAAGAGAGAATGCCTCTATAATAACTGATGACCATAGATAGATAGTTAGACAAGAATAGATCCATAACAGTATATTATTATTGTTGTTGTTTTTTGTTACATGTCAACGTATTTCTATGTATCCCAAAACCAGCTCAGTACAACACACACATACTCACAGTCACACACACACACACACACACACACACACACACACACACACACACACACACACACACACACACACACACACACACACACACACACACACACACACACACACACACACACACACACACACACACACACCTTCTCCCCAACACACACATACTCACACACAAACACCCCTCCCCCCACACACACAAACACCCCTCCCCCCACACACGCAAACACCCCTCCCCTACACACACAAACAAACCCCTTCTCCCAACAAAACCATACTCACACACAAACACTCCTCCGCCACACACAAAAAAACACCCTCCCCCCCACACACACAAACACCCCTCCCCCCACACACACAAACACCCTTCTCCCCAACACACACATACTCACACACAAACACCCCTCCCCCCACACACAAAACACCCCTCCCCCCACACACACAAACACCCCTCCCCCACACACACAAACACCCTCCCGCCACACACACAAACACCCCTCCCCCCACACACACAAACACCCCTCCCCCCACACACACAAACACCCCTTCTCCCCAACACACACATACTCACACACAAACACCCCTCCCCCCACACACACAAACACCCCTCCCCCACACACACAAACACCCCTCCTCCCACACACACAAACACCCCTCCCCACACACACAACACCCCTCCCCCCACACACACAAACACCCCTCCTCCCACACACACAAACACCCCTCCCCCACACACACAAACACCCCTCCCCCCACACACACAAACACCCTCCCCCCACACACAAAAACCCCTTCTCCCCAACACACACATACTCACACACAAACACCCCTCCCCCCACACACACAAACACCCTCCCCCCACACACACAAACACCCCTGCCCCCACACACACAAACACCCCTCCCCCCACACACACAAACACCCCTCCCCCACACACACAAACACCCCCTCCCCCCCCCCACAACAAACACCCCTCCCCCCACACACACAAACCACCCTTCCCCCCACACACACAAACAACTATACACAATACCACAAGTATATAATGTAGAAATAAATAAATATACTTTCATCATGCAAGAAAAAGTCCAAGAAAGAGAAAAAATATTATTCGTCCTGGTATTGAATTTTTCCCGAGGGGCGCCACACCTGGGCCTTCCCACCGCCCTAATCCCCCCTGGGCCTCCGTCACAAGGCTCGGGGTCTCCTGGGGGGTGGGGGGAGGGTGATAAGGGGGCGGGGGGCAAGCTAGGGGAGACAAGCTGGAGGGAGGAAACCGGGGCGGGGGGGAGGGAATGGGGATGGGGGGACGATGGATGGGGGGATGGGGATGGGGGGCAGGGGGGAAACAGGGGAAAAGCAGGAAGGGGGGCAGCGGGATGGGGAAGGGAGGAAGGGCAAGCGGGATGGGGGGCAAGTGGGATGGGGGGCAAGC
>JACEEZ010000944.1:32500-35450 GCA_016584305.1 Chionoecetes opilio | reverse complement strand
ACTCACTCATCTTCACTCAAACCCCCAAATTCTTTTTCCCCGTCACTCACTCATCTTCGCACTCACCACTCACTCTTTCACTCAAACAATTCATCCGTCATTTCTTATGGCACGTGACTGCGGTGTGTGTCATTTTACGAAATTACCTGCATTAAACATAAGTATCCTCCACGTTTATATTGTTAGCTTTACCACACCACAAACCACTTGAAATCTGTATATGTGGAAGAGAAGAAAATTCATCCCCCTCATGAAGATCAGCACCGACCTGAGGGAAAGTGCGATAGATAAGGTGTTTGAAGTCTTAGCTCATTATCGTCCTATATATACCCACCAATATAAATTCTCCTGCCTCTTAAACCACCTGTGAGTTATTTTTTTTTTTCCTTTCTCTCTCTCTCTCTCTCTCTCTCTCTCTTCTTCTCTCTCTCTCTCTTCTCTCTCTCTCTCTCTCTCTCTCTCTCTCTCTCTCTCTCTCTCTCTCTCTCCTCCCCTCTCTCTCTCTCTCTCTCTCTCTCTCTCCTCCTCTCTTCTCTCTCTCTTTTCTCCTCTCGTATGTACCTCCACTTTTCTCTTCAGGTATCCTCTTAGCGGGGGTGACAAACAAATCTCTCACCGTGTTTACGCTTTTCTTCCTCCCTTTTCCCTTCCCCCCCTTTCCTCCTCCTCCTCCTCCCCTTTCCTCCCTCCCCCCTCCTCCTTTCCCTCCTCCTCTGTGCCCGGCAAACAGGGACTCGAACAGCGTGCCAGAGAAGGTAAACAAAGACCCACCATCTCCACTACCTCCTCCACCACCTCCACCTCCACCTTCCACCACCACCACAACTTCGAGGACTCTCTAACCCGTGAATTTATTTGAAACACCCACAACGACGTTTAGTTTTATTTATTTATCCTCCAGTTTCTATTTCTCCTCATTCTCTTCTTCTTCCTATTCCCTCCTTCCTCTTTTCCTCATGTCCTGCTACTCTCGGCTGGAATGAGGAGGGTGAGGAGGAGCCTTTGCCTTTACTATCCTATGTTTCTCCCATTAGATTAGATTATATAGTTAGTCAGGACCCGCAGGTGTGAATGTTTGTTCATCCTTTGTGTTCCTTTGTGTTACTCCTCTTACTGCTGTGATCCTACATTAATACACGACTTTTGTCTCACGTGAATGAAAAATAATATTAGTCTAGTGCCGATGAAGGAGGAGGAGGAGGAGGAGGAGGAGGAGGAGAAGTGTTGCGTCGCGTGTGGTGCTAATGAGGCGGTGCGAGGAGAGGGTCGCAGGCGGGAGGCAGTGGCGACGCGAAGACTCAAGATCACAACAAACCTACCTGAAGCCTCTTTGTCTGTCTGAAACGAAACGACGATGGGTCCTGAGCACACACTTGGCCCTGTCCCTCTCCTATCCCAGCCCTGTCCCTCTCCCAGCCCTCTCCTGCCATTCCTGGAAGCCCCGACCATTGAGAGGGCTTCTACCGACAGCCGCAGAAGCCTCCTTTGGCGCCTCGCTCGGTGACAGCTTGGAGGACTTGGCGAAGAGGCACAAATAGCCGTCAATATTTTTGTGTTCCGCGTCGCTTGTTGTGTGGTGAGGATGTGGCGCCGACGGTCCACTTCAAGGCCCCTAAGGTGTTGCTGCTGCAGTGTGTGTGTGTGTGTGTGTGTGTGTGTGTGTGTGTGTGTGTGTGTGTGTGTGTGTGTGTCTGTGTGTGTGTGTGTGTGTGTGGTGTGTGT
The DNA here is from genome assembly GCA_016584305.1 of Chionoecetes opilio. NCBI lineage: Eukaryota > Metazoa > Arthropoda > Malacostraca > Decapoda > Majidae > Chionoecetes > Chionoecetes opilio. Next base: position 33,728 of record JACEEZ010000944.1, on the reverse strand, counting down.
GTGTCTGTGTGTGTGTGTGTGTGTGTGTGTGGGTGTAAGAGATAAAGAGAGAAAAAAAGAAAGTTGGTATTGAAAGCAACGTATTCAATTGGTATTATTGAGTGTATTGTAATCGAGGATGTGTTATTGTGTTTGATATTATGTGTATTAGCAATGTAATGTGTGTGTGTGTGTGTGTGTGTGTGTGTGTGTGTGTGTGTGTGTGTGTGTGTGTGTGTGTGTGTGTGTGTGTGTTGTGTGTGTTTGTGTGTGTGTGTGTGTGTTGTGTGTGTGTTAGTGTTAGTGTGTGTGTGTGTGTTGTGTGTGGTGCCTGTCCGTGTTCGAGTTCATCTTGTGAGTTATATATGAAAAAAAAGTTGCTGTTACATCCTCTTTGACTTGCATGTTACGCCAAGCTTATAGATAATAAAGAAGATTGTCATCGTCATTTGTTGGTCCATTCCGTTCCACTGTCTCACTTTTATCTTCAGGAGGTTTTAGTTCTTTATTTAGAGTTGGTTTTGTTTGGTGGTAATTCAATCATCTGAAGGATTGGTTTTCTGATTAAGGTTTCAGTTCTCTAATCATTTGAAGCTCTCTGTTATTGCAAGTTCTGGTTTTGTTATGATGCAGTACTGGTTTTCTTTACGTTTCTTTTGCTTTATATACTTTTTTTGTGAAGATTGATTAAAAGATCCAAAGAAACTGCTTATGCTTCTTGGATATTACATAATTCATGTCCTGCAAGCCTTTTAAGCCTCTGAATGAACCGAAACATTGGACTTTTATCTGTGTGTGTGAATGATGTTGAGTGAATGAGATAAATATTGCACGTGGTTTCTCTCTCTCTCTCTCATCTCTCTCTCTCTCTCTCTCGTCTCTCTCTCTCCTCTCCTCTCTCTCTCTCTCTCTTTCTCTCTCTCTTCTCTCTCTCGCTCCCCTTTTTCCCTCTCTCTCTAATCTCCCCTCTCTCTTCTTCTCCTCTCTCTCTCTCTCTCTCTCTCTCTCTCTCTCTTCTCTCTCCTCTCTCTCTCTCCTCTCCCTCTCTCTCTCCGGCTTTTTTTTTTTTCTTTCTTTTATTAATTAACCCCAAGCACATCAGTTTGCACAACAAAAAAACAAAAAAACAAAACCAAAAAAACCCCAAAAAAACCCACAACAAAAAACACACACCACACACCCACACCCACAACCCACAACACAAACACACAACCCACACACACAATTCCATTCATCAACTACCATTCTC
>JACEEZ010000944.1:20000-22500 GCA_016584305.1 Chionoecetes opilio | reverse complement strand
ACTCATCAGTTTCAGTAATTCATTCGATGTTTCAATACCTCATTTTTATCAGTCTCAGTCAGCTAATTGGGGAAGAAATGAATCAGGTAGTTCACTAAATCTCACCAGGTGTACATTGCAATTAGATTGATATCAGTGGCTTATTAGGAGGTCCTGTTACTTTAGAAAATATAGGGCAACCGAGTGCATGATCATGGCTGTTGTTCTCATAAACTCTATCTTATAAACTGTATCTCATAAACTGTGTCAATTTCTGAAACTCCTGAGATTTCAGTAGTATAAGAGGCAGGTATTTCAGTCAATCTCATCAGGTGTTCAGTAATCAGGAAGGGATCACAGTTACTCATTTTGTACATGACGTATTTCAGCCCATCACTCGCCAGATGTTTCCAGAAAGTAGAAGTATCCTGGTATGGTATTAATTTATTATTGAGATAGTGTAGTGAAAAGACAATTTTGTTACAATCACGTGTTTATTGAAGCTCGCTGTCGCCTACCATAAGACCCGTGGAACCAAGTTTCCGCCAAAAAGTGTATAACTACTCCTAAATATTATCGGATTGAGCTGAAATTTGACATGCAAGTAGTGCTGTCAAAATCAATGGGAGTTGTCGGAAGAAACTTTTTGCGTAAAACAAGCCCTTAATGAGTAATAAGCGTAAACTACTCCTAATTATTGTCGGATTGAGCTGAAATTCGACATGCAAGTAGTGCTGTCAAAATCAACGGGGGTCTGTAAACAAACTTTTTGCATAGAACAAGCCCTTAATGAGTAATTCACGTAATGAGATAATTGGCTGGAACGTGGCTCGCTGTCACGTTCCAGCCGCAAGAACTGAGCCAAAAGCAAAGGGGCCAGAGGCTGGACGTCTATACTTGATCTAATATACTAGAGGAGTAGCTGTCTGTCTATCTGCCTGTCTGTCTGTCTGTCTGTTATGGGTAGCCGAAACCGTAAATTCAATTTTGATGAGAGTAGGCTCAATAAATCGCAAATAAATCGTAGGTGGTAAGCGACTTGGTCCCATGTCGATTCTATCATTTTGAAGGGGGATTTTGGGGTAAAAACACTTTTAGAAGTATTAGATTATATTAAGAAACTCTGCGGTACAGCTTTGCCGCATTTCACTAACTCCGTAGACTCATGGACTTACCGTTTGTGTGTGTGTGTGTGTGTAGTGTCATTTTCCAGACGGAGAGTATTTAGTCCAGACATCTACTGTTGATAGAAGTAAAATCTGCTTGTCGCGATTACTACTCTTGTATCCCCTTTCATGCACCACACACCTAGAGTCTTATCATGAAGGACACCCATGCTGGAGCGGAGCCTTTTAGGTGCTCTGGCCTCTGGCGGAGTGTCTTGTTGATCTGATGCTTCATTTCTTTCAAGATGTTCCTCGGATTTCTGTTTGCGTTTTTCAGCTTGACAGAGCTTGCGCTTGCTGGATAATGATGCGTAGCAAGTGCTATGCATGGGGTGACCTTTAGGTCCCTTCTCCCAATCCACATTTGCATGTACATGTTGAAACTTATCAAATTCTCTCCATTTTAAAGACTTTTTCTCGGATGGATTCCCACTTCCCAGGTGTAATGTTTTCCAAACTGTCATCTGCTGTACATGACTTTCCACAGAGTAAAATGCACTTGTATTCATCTAAAGCCTTGTCTTGTAACTCTTCACTGTCTGTTCTATTATCCATTCTTTTAGTCACTTTACAAGTCAGCGATTTTCATCAGACGGGCATGCGATGCATCTGAAACAGAAGAAAATTAATATTACATATAATTTTTTTTGCCATTTCATTATTTCTGGGCATGCGATGCAGCTGTAAAAGTATGAAAAGAAATATTAGATTTAAATACAGTATGTATTCCCCATTTCGCCGTATCATACTTGAAAATGTATGTCAGGTGTCCTTGAAACTCTAAAATAATACTTCCAATGAGTTTGTCATGCTAAAATAAGTGGAAAACAACACCTCACATATCCATCTAGCTTATCTTGTGCCGAAGATATTACATTTCATATTTTTCAGGATGGCGGACAGCGACCATCCTGGATTTAGAGGTCAAAATGATACCTAAACTCTCTAATAACCATTCCATTGGCTTTGTAATGTCAGAATTAGTAAAAAATGACACCTCATTCGTCTTTCTAACTCATCTGATGCCAGAGATATAACATTTTATGTTTTTCAAGATTTCGGCGGCGGCCATTTTCAATATTGGGCTCTAGAAAAGTTAGCCGTCATTTCCCAGAGGGCAAAGGAGCTCATTTTTCTTTAAAATGGTCCAGGTTATCAAATCCATCGAGAAAAATAGGTAGGAAGAAAATGGTCACGGACTCCAAGAAAATGACTACTAAAATAGACAAAAAAAGTTATTTATATTATAATATCTAAAGAGAAACAAAAAACGTTATTTTTAGTATTATAATATTATCTAAAGAGAGAAAACAAAATTTAGTATAATATCTAAAGAGAGACAAAGAAAGTTATTT
>JACEEZ010000944.1:5000-12500 GCA_016584305.1 Chionoecetes opilio | reverse complement strand
TTAAAGAACAAACATTTCCGAAGATAACAGTATATCTTTTATACTGATAAACATATATTAGGTAGGTAAACTTGTACGGGGAGCGGAGCGGGTGGGCACTAGATGGTGTGACGTCACGGGCGATGTATCAGGCCTTGTCATCTCGGTGGCCTCGCTAATACCCGGTACCCATTCACTGCTGGGTGGACAGGGGCTTGGGTTTTTAAGGAAACAACCCATCTGTTTCCGCTCCGCCCGGGGATCGAACCCGGGACTTTTTGGTTGTGAACCGAGCGTGCTTCCCCTACACTACGGAGTACCCTAAAGAGTGTGTACACGTGTGTGTGTGTGTGTGTGTGTGTGGTGTGTGTGTGTGTGTGTGTGTGTGTGTGTGTGTGTGTGTGTGTGTGTGTGTGTGTGTGTGTGTGTGTGTGTGTGTGTGTGTGTGTGTGTGTGTGTGTGTGTGTTGTGTGAGGAAAAGTTGTTTCATGTAATTGTTTGATGTATCTTTTTATCGTATTGTTTGTGTTTCATTGTGTTTGTGTGTTGCATGCAGTTATTTGTTTGTTTGTGTTGGTGTGAGTTGCCCTTCGTTGCGATCGCATTCTCCTTTTTCGTGCCTGGTCATAAATGAGGTTGTGTATTCATCTAGTTGTATTCATCTAGTTGTATTTTACGGGGCCAGAGCAATGCTCGTGTGGCCCCGTCTCCATATCAACATTTTTATCATTCATCCTTAGTGCTTGTGTTGGCCGAAGCCAGCACCCCGGAGAGCAGGTCACAAACTCCGGCTATCACCCGGTACCCATTCACTGCTGGGTGGACAGGGGCTCGGGTTTTTTAAGGAAACAACCCGTCTGTTTCCGCTCCGCCTGGGGATCGAACCCGGGACTTCTCGGTTGTGAGCCGAGCGTACTATCCCTTACACTATGGAGTTCCCTAGTGTGTGTGTGTGTGTGTGTGTGTGTGTGTGTGTGTGTGTGTGTGTGTGTATGTTTGTGTTTGTGAATCAACCCAGATACACTAAAGCATTACAACACCAAAACTTTAACACCTCAAACTTCAAACAATATTAATGAATAAAGGTCACATTCATGCTATGGTTGAACCCTTTAAAAAGTTTGACTAAGCACGCAAGTTTATCAAACAAAGTGTCTGACGTAAAACAAAAACACAATGCATAGCCAGATACTCTGCATGACATTTCCTCCCTCCTCTCACATACCATACATTTCCTCATGACGTGGACGACCAACATTACATCACGACCTCCTTACCGTGACGTCATGTCCCAAAGGGGTCATGGAAGAGTGGCTTTCGTTATGCCTTGCTGCGTATCAGCTCGAGGCAAGACTGTGATGGAATGCAGTGACGTGACGACTGGTTCCCATAGTACAAAGTTTTGATGTACATGTATTTCCTTATAACGGTGTACTATTTTAAGCTTGATGTCATTTTTTATTATTCTCTCTCTCTCTCTCTCTCTCTCTCTCTCTCTCTCTCTCTCTCTCTCTCTCGCTCTCTCTCTCCTCTCTCTCTCTCTCTCTCTTCTCTTGCTCGCTCCTCTCTCTCTCTCTCTCTCTCTCTCTCTCTCTCTCTCTCTCCTCTCGCTCTCTCTCTCTCTCTCTCTCTCTCTCTCTCTCTCTCTCTCTCTCTCTCTCTCTCTCTCTCTCTCTCTCTCTCTCTCTCTCTCTCTCTCTCTCTCTCTCTCTCTCTCTCTCTCTCTCTCTCTCTCTCTCTCTCTCTCTCTCTCTCTCTCTCTCTCTCTCTCTCTCTCTCTCTCTCTCTCTCTCTCTCTCTCTCTCTCTCTCTCTCTCTCTCTCTCTCTCTCTCTCTCTCTCTCTCTCTCGACAAGGCTCTTTGACATGTCCCAAGCTTTGTTTTCGTTCTTGATTATTTTACTTTGCCGAGACTTTAAGATGTGTTTGTTTGTGCTGGCTGTCCTTTGCCGTCTATTTGCCACCTCAACGCTTCTTTCCATTCTTTCTTCCTTCTTCCCCTTCATCCTCTTCTCTTCCTCCCCTTCTATCCCATTTCTTTTACACGTTACTTTTTCTTCTTTATCCATTGCTGTTCTGCCCCTTCAATATATTTCCATTTCAGCTACATAATCTATTCTGGTCCTCTTTTTTGCTCCCATATCTATTTTCCTTCTTCCCTTACATTATATTTGTGATAGATGCATAGATTTAGGTATGCCGATTCCTTAATTCATTTGTCACCAACTATATTTGCCTTATGTACCACCACCACCGCTACTTCGCTTGACTTTTATCATTACAACCAAATCAGTTTTCACATTAAAAGTTAAACTCTCACACACTCTTGAAATAATGCAATAGAATATGAATAAAGTGAATATAGCAAAGCGGATTGTTTCGAGTAAAATGAGGTCAATAATACTCGTCAATTCAATTTGTTTGTTATTTTTCTTTGACTCTTGTTATTTGTTTACTTACTTTAACTTTATTTTTGTTTTTTCTTTGTTTTGATATTTCCCGCGCGTGTTGTATCCGTCAACCCGCCAGATGTCACACGCAGCGCCGGCATCAGCTGTTCATTGAAGCTTGGTCGTGGCGGTGGTGGTGGTGGTCTTCCTTAACCCCTTCATTACCATCGCTTTGCCCTTACCGTTGTCCTTCCCTTTCCTCGCCAGCACCTCGCCTCACGCCAGGGACGAAGCGTGTTCTGCAGGACGTCAGGTTACGCTTGGGTGAGTGTTATTGTTACGTTATGTTATGTTTTGTTCTGTTTACTGAGATTCCCGCCACCTGAACCCCTTCCACCCGCCACCTGAACCCCTTCCACCGCCACTCTGGGCTCCCGTCTTCTATTAGTCTTTATATTTGTGGTCCATGTGCCCTCTTGTGATCTGTTTTTGTTTCCCTGATTTCTTAGTTGCGAATATCACTACTTTGATCAATGTACAATCCATCATCACCACCATAGTTTGCATTCCGTTATCTCCTAACTCACCACACTCCCTCACCACCACCACCACCATCACTACTGTTTACTCTTCCGGGGTCCTTTCACTCATCACCCTCCTCCTTGCCCCTCATCACCACCACCATAACCACTTGTCTCATACCATAATACATCACCATCACCTCACTCACCATCACCTCACCTCACCATCACATTTCTGTAATCTATTTTAGGACGACATGGTGACGAGAAAACGCATTCCTTCTCCCTATCACTATTACCACAACTTAACGCATTAGGATCACCCTATTACACGCACCACCCGCAACATGACCATAGATAGATAGACAAGACGCGTCGATAGCAAGTTCAAAAAAAAAAAAAAAAAAAAAAGTTCAGGCACCAGATTGGAAATAAGGAGAGTAATTAAGCGTTTATCTTGTCACTATCAAAGGGTTGTGGAGGGAGGGAGCGTCGAGTAAGTGCCTGGCTTGATAGTGAGACAAATAGATGGTGAGGTCCATTACATAGCCTCTTATACGGCGCCACTCGCCCCTATTAGCATGCAAGGGGACTGATTCTCCCCTCAACCACGCCTAGGCACGGAGGGTGAAAAGACAATTAGGTAGTAAATTAGGGGTAAGGTAGACCATTAGCTAATTGTAATGCATCGTCCTGGCCGTGATTTAGGTATTGCCTCATGAAGCTTATTGGTACAAATGGCCTTTAAATTCCTTCCTGAAATGGCTGTCTGTGTCCTTTCGTCGATGGCTTAACGTGTGTGTGTGTGTGTGTGTGTGTGTCTGTGTCTGTGTCTGTGTCTGTGTGTGTGTGTGTGTGTGTATGTGTGTGTATGTGTGTGTGTGTGTGTTACCTGAAGAGAATAATCATATATTCTTGTTTTTTTGCCTATTATATTATTGATCATTACTCTTCTTCCTCTTTTATTCGATTTCTCTGTCTTTATTCGTACCCTGTTTTTCGTCGTTGTCTTGGGGGCGTGGGAGGACGTGGGTGTTTGAGGCAAGGACAGTAGTAGGTACGTTCATATGTTCAATTATACTTCCCCTTCCCCCCCCTCCACACACACACACACACACACACAGACAGCCAGCTACTAATATACATGTACGTACTTATTTACATATGTAAGCCTTGTCACACAACTTCAAGTTCCTTTATGCTCCTTACACACACACACACACACACACACACACACACACACACACACACACACACACACACACACACACACACACACACACACACACACACACACACACACACACACACACACACACACACACACACACACACACACACACACACACACACACACACACACACACACACACACACACACACATACACACACACACATACACACACACACACACACACACACTCACACACACACACACACACACACACACAGAAAAAAAAAACCAACGTAGATTCTCTATATAGACAGAACAACTGCCTTATCATGGCGTATCAAATTTCAGCAGGACATGCTCTACCTTCAAGTAACTTACGTAATGATTTACTATAATATTATGCTATTCCTTAATGAGCTAAATATACGGGGTTTTTTTTATTTTTTATTTGATCTTTTTTTTTTTTTAGCATTTCCCTTTCTGAGTAAAATGCGTTTTAAAATAATCGTGATATTTGCTTTGATTGTGGTAGGATTTGAAGGAGATTCGAGTATTCATCTCTAATCCACTAATTTTTGTAGTGGTTTGTAATATACTTAGTAAAGAAAATCACATCCTTGGTAGCTAGAGGACGGTGATGAGAAGGAACAGGAGAGGGAAGAGGAGTAGGAGGTGGAAGAGGAGGTGGAGTGTAGGGATCTATGGGAGTGGGAGTGACTGGGAGGAGACCGTGGCGCCAAGGTAGGAATTAATGGGAGTGGATGAACCTCCTATTTAGCCTTCAAGTTCGTGTGGTGGAGGTGGAGGAAGAGTGGAGAGATGGTGGTCGTGTTGATGATGGGAGGAGGGATAGAGTGTAGAGGAGAAAGAAGAGTAGAATGTGGTAGAGAGGAAGAAGGGTGAAGGAGAGATAGGTGTGAAGAAGGAAGAAGATCGTGAGAGAGAGAGAGAGAGAGAGAGAGAGAGAGAGAGAGAGAGAGAGAGAGAGAGAGAGAGAGAGAGAGAGAGAGAGAGAGAGAGAGAGAGAGAGAGAGAGAGAGAGAGAGAGAGAGAGAGAGAGAGAGAGAGAGAGAGAGAGAGAGAGAGAGAGACCCCCTCGTTCATAAACTCCTTAAGTAGACGAGGTAATGTACTTATCGCATCAAAAAGTCGAAATCACACCCAACCTTAGAAGGACTTTTTACTACTTGCCTTCAGGTGACTTCCAGCATCATATCCATAAAAAAAAACTTTCCTAGTATTATTCAGTTCCACGCCAAGACGACACTGTATTTGGCAGGCTTTTCGTAGACGTAGTACAGCGTGATGAATGTTGCAGTCAGGCGTCCGAATTGTCGTGTATTTACTTATGATAATTATTCTGTTATTGTTATATTTGGGAGGCGGTGGTGTTTATTTGAAGAAGGAAAAGAAAAGGTCTTCTCGTGGGGATGAAAAAAGAAAAAAAGAAGCCTTGGGAGGGTGAAGGAGGCGCCGCAGTGACGGGTCTCCTGCGGGTCACTGTAGGTCTTGTTGGCTGAAGCGGAGTGTTCTGTGTGGCCCTTCCTCCCTTCCTTCCCTTCCTTCCCTTCCTTTCCTTCCTCTCTTTCCTTCCCTTCCATCCCTTCCTCACTTTCCTTCCTCTCCTTCCATCCCTTCCTCCCTTTCCTTCCCTTCCTTCTCTTACTCCCTTCCCTCCCTTCCTCCCCTTTCTTCCCTAGCTCTTATGGCTTCCTTATATACTATTTCATTCCTACTCTATTCTTTTTGCTTTTCTTCCTTCCTATCTTTCATGTCTCCTTCATCGGTTCCTCTCCTTTCTCTACCTATATATCTTCCCTTCCTCCCTCCTATTTCTCTACTTCCTGCCCTTCCTCTCCCTCCCATGCCTCAGAACCCCCCTCGCCCCCTCCGTGGTTACGTACTGCCCATAGTAATTTCAACCATGACTCTGCATCTACTGAGATTAAAGAATTTTCTCCCTTTCAAACATTTTCCGGCACGTTTTCCATAAATTTTCATATTGTTTGGCTCGTTTTAAAAGAGAAACGACATTTTTTTGAAAGAAGAAATTTAAATGGAGGTTTTATAGAGAATATGCATAGGTTGAGTTTTTGAAGTGTATTTACGTATGTACTTTAAGATCGGCTGGTGTTTTGATGATTGGATGCTGTAATAGCGGTACAAGTTTTATACAGGTCTCAATATCCCTCAAATTATTGAAATGACCTAATGTCTCACAAGTCGTAAATCCATCAACGATTCGCGCAACTTCACAAAAATAATAAAAAGTACAAAGGTCTAAGAGTCGCCATGATGTCCCAACCCTCCTCAAGTTACCTGGACAAGTTACCTGGAGTCCTATCGCTTCCTATATCCTATTCCGTCGTAGGTCTTTTGGGCAGGTGTCCCGCTGAGGGTGATCCTACGTACCCAGTCCACCCAACGGCGTGACCTTGTGGGTAGCGGCACTGTGGAGGGGGGGGGCATGGGGCACAGCGGGGTAGGAGAACAGATAGGGGGGGGGGGGGGGGCACGGGGCACGGGGAGGGGGTAGGAAGACAGGGGGGCAGGTGATAGGGTGGGGTGAAGTAGGGAATGGGGGGAGGATGGTGACACGGGTAGGGGGGCATGTATGGGGAGGGGGTAGGGTATAGGGGAAGGGGGGCCGGCTGAGGAGTAGGAGACAAATGATGATGATAAGACACGAAGATGTAAGTGAATGATGGGACGGAGGAGGGTAAGTGAAGAGGAGGAGGAGGAGGAGGAGGGAGGAGAGGAGGAGGAGGAGGAGGAGGAGGAGGAGGAGGAGGAGGAGGAGGAGGAGGAGGAGGAGGAGGAGGAGTGACATCTTCCAAGAATGTAAAATAGACTAGAAATGAGACATAAATATAATGATGCTAATAAACAGTAAAAAAACAACGGGTATTATCAAGGAAGTATGTAATGAGAGAGAGAGAGAGAGAGAGAGAGAGAGAGAGAGAGAGAGAGAGAGAGAGAGAGAGAGAGAGAGAGAGAGAGAGAGAGAGAGAGAGAGAGAGACATAGAGAGAGAGAGACATAGCGTTACTGGCAGCGATTCATCATGAGTCGGGGGAAAATAATCCAGTTTTTGGTGGGTGGAGCAACGGCCCAAACACTACTTTGGTCCTGCTGCCGCCTTGCTCCATGCCCCCAGGCCTGCCGCGCCGCTGCTGGGGAAGGTCGTGGAGTGGTGATGATGCCAGAGTGCTGAAGAAGATTCCTGGGGATGTTTTATATGTTCGACATGCAGAAATTATTTATCTTGGGTCCTGGAGTGTTGATTCTTATCTTATTTGAGGGTATGTTTTGTTTTGTGTTTTAGGTTTTATTTGGGTCCCTTTTGTGTTGTCAGGTTATACCGGGGTTCTGTAGGGATAGTATATTGTTTTTAGTATACTAGGGTGTACTGGGAGGCTATACAAGTGCTGTGTTTT
>JACEEZ010000943.1:25000-98688 GCA_016584305.1 Chionoecetes opilio | reverse complement strand
AGGGGGTGGAAAACCCCCTTCACCCCCCTCCCCTCCTTAACGACCCCCTGGACCCCTCAAAAATATAATATGTTTAATATTACTAATCAAACCTCACTATAACCTAACCTAACCTTATCTCACTAATAACCTCATAGCGAGACCCCCATAAAAAAATAATTACAAACCCCTAACCTTGTAAAATTATAGTTTATTTTACTATTAACCTAAAATAACCTACTAATTTGCATTACCCCTACTACTGCAAGATGACCAGTAATCCTCCTTCAAGTGAGTAGTAGGTATTCACTGTGTTTGTGAATATGTAAGTTGTTGTTTATAAGGAAAAAAAGTGGATAGACAGAGATAAGTGGCCCGTGACACCAGACAAGTGATGACTTCTGGGATCGGAAATTCCTTATAGGGAGCTTAAATGAACCTGCAATGACATGTACAGCAGACAGAAGACGAACTCATAGAGGAACGGGTAGAAATGTAGGTTAGTAAAGGTTGTAGTGGTGAATAGCAGTCGTGGGCGTTGCGATAAGTAAAGCGATAATGCGATAAAGCGATAATTCGCTTTAACCGAAAATTACCGCTTATCGTTTATCGCAAGACCGGAAAACTTATCGCTTATATTTATCGCTTTCAAATTTCCCCGCGATAAATCCAGCGATAAAGTAGAAGACGAAAAACCGTTAACGGCGGGAGGTTACAGGCTCATTGTTACGCGGCAAACAGATGCGGCCAGGCGCCTGGCGGCCCGCGCTTTCTGTGTCAGTTTTTGAATAGCCCCCCAAACTGGACGCATCTGATCTCAGCTCTGTGTTTCATTGTGCACCAGCGATCCAAAGCTTCTTTGTGTGTATAACTATATAACTTATTATCTAACTTATAATTTAAGTGTAAAAAAAAGGGGTTTTTTAAATGCAAAGTAGCAAAAATAGAGTATTTTCGATTTATCGCAGGATTTATCGCTTATCGCTTTAAGGTATTTTGAAATTTATCGCTTTATCGTTATAGGACTTAGGGGAAAAAAAATTTATCGCTTTATCATTATCGCTTTATCGCAAAATTTATCGCTGCCCCACCATGGTGAATAGAGTGACGAAGGGTGTATGTTTTGCTTATGTGGGGAAAGAAAGCCATACATTTCTACCTGTTCCTCTATTGAGTTCGTTATCTGCTAGCTTTACATGTCATTGCAGGTCATTTAAGTCCCTATAAGGAATGTCGATCCCAGGAAAATCATTACTTGTCAGGTTCAACGGGCCACTATCTCTGTCTATCCACTTTTTCCTTATAAACTACAAAATTACATATTCACAAACACAGTGGGAAAACCTAACACATCACTTGAAGGAGGATTACTGGTCATCTTGCGGTAGTAGGGGTAATGCAAGTTGGTGTATTAGTAGGTAGTACATATAGTAGGGCCGCTTCACAGCTGTTTTTCTCTGTTGTCTTTGCTAGTGACGTCACAACATGGCGCCAGTCGTTTTAGAGCGTATACATTTTCCTGTACTTAAATGGCTGTATCATCAAAAATACTGTTCACAAGAAAAAAAACATCACTGCCCAACTATATGAGGCTTGAAGATGTCAAATCAATCCTTACCTCAAGTAGAGTAAAAAAAGGGTCCATTAAATGCAAGTGCTGCTGTATAGTCGTATAAGTGAGTGACTATTATATTGCTGATAAATCTAGACTCGGCCGGGCGAGGAGAGATAAACAAAAACCCCGATTTCGTAGGGCGCCAAACGCGGTCTTTAAAAAAAAATTTCAGATGCTTCATAATCGCAGTAGAAAGCATGTATACACTCATTTTGCCAAACAGAATATTGACAATACCGCTAATTTGTTCTTAGCATGGGCATTTGCATAGTATCGTAAATATCATTAGACTCAAGTGTTGGACGGGTGGGTGTCAAATTTTTTTCCCAAATATATTTCGTTAGTTTTAGCCCAATTAAGACTAACCCCCCCCCGGAAATGTTTAGAAAACGGAAATGCCTGTTAGAGCCGGGGTTTGTCTTAGGTTACCGAAGTCCACGTTTAAAGAATCGGCCGTATGTCGTAGAGGGAGTCTCATCTGTCTGTCTGTCGGGGAAGTTGCATAGTAGTTTTTTGGTCAAAATAGGGGGGGTCAAAGCGTTGCATTTTTTTATTTTGAGTCCGTGTGCCACCGGGGTCGAATCTTTTTTTCGTCTTTTGCACTAAAACGTTTTATAAAAATTTTGGGGTTTTCCCCCCTTTGGGTAGGCCACTATGGTGTTTAGCGGTCGTGGGTGGAGTGCCCTTTGCTGAACCCAAAAATTTTTTGGGGACAGATTTTTTTTGTCTCGAGGTGCGTTTTAAAGTCGGGGCATACAGTCTTTCAAAAGTTTTCCCAAAGTCGAGGGGAAATCGGAGGGGTTTTTCGGGGGGTGAGGGTTTTTCCCTGGGTTTCGGGTGAGAATGGGGGCTGTTTTGAAGGCTTTTGGGAAATACCCTGTGGCGAGGGGGCATTAAAAATGTGTGTAGTGAGGAAATGACGGTGGGGGGGTTTTTTGATGACGGGCCAGGTGACCTGGGGGGCCCCGATGCGCGGCGTGGCGTTTTTTTGTACCCTGGCGACATCCTCCTCCTAAAAATGGGGTGGTGAAGGGTTTTCGGGGTTTTAAGTTTTTTGTTTTTATGTCCCCCAGGGGGAATAGTGTCACTTCGTGTCGGTGCATGTGTGTGGTGATGTTTTATGTGTTTTGTGCGGGGGGATGTGTGAGGGAGGGGTGTGGTGGGAAAAAACATTTTTCCCAGTGTTGCAAAAAAGCATCGGACTCGGACAGAGTCTCTTCCCCCGGTGTTGTTTCCGAGTAAATACTCGAAGCTTTCCCCTTTTTATTTCTTCTTCTTGCCCCAGGCCCAAAATCAGGGGGTTTTAGAGGTGCGCTTGCTGCCCATGCGTTGTACTAAGCTTCTCCAGTGTGTGTCGTGTCAGTTGTAAGCTTTTTGTGTGCGGGGAGTGTGGGCGTAGAATGTTTAGGCCCCCCGGACTCGGATGTGTTTTTGAATTGCGTGAAAAGCGTTTTCTGTAGCAGATAAGGAGACTTTGTGTCCGGATAGGGGGTTTTTAAAGTCATAGTTTTTTTTTTTTTGTTTCTTTGGTATGTACTGTTGCAGCTGTGAGGAGTTTTTTTAAGGGTTTTTTAGGCTGTGTAAGTTGTGTGTGGTATGTCTTTTTAAAGTTTGGGGGTTTTGTGTGTTTTCGAGGGGGTCCTTAAAAATCTCCCAATTTTTTTGGTTCTTATAGTCAAAGTAAAGGGGGTGAAGGGACGGAAATGGGGTTTGTGGAATGCGGAGAATAGAGGGGATTCCGAGCCCCAAGGGGGCCCGGAAGAGGGGTGGTGTGGGGAAGGCTGTATTAGTGAGGCAAGGTCGGGTCGCCCCCTCCACCCTTACCAATGAAAAAGTTGGGAAGTTGGCCCGAAAAGCGAAGGGTTTTAAGTTTACAATTTGGTGTAGCTGAAGCGTGTGGGGGTTCCTGCCGTGTCTGAAAGTTTTTGTGTGCAGCTTGAGATCGGCTATGAGAAGACAGGTATGTTCGTGGGTTTTAAAAACGCGATACTGGTAAAGGAAGGGGCCGGGTTGGATCGAGCGTAATTGTGGCCACCAAAGGGGCATGGAGGTTGAAACTTTGGGTGCAAGAAAGAGGTGTAGGCCATAATAGAAGTCGGTCGAAAAGTGTGTTTTATCAGGATGGTAGCCGTCGGAGGTAGGCTGTGGTGTTTTTACACGTGTACGTACAGTTTTTTGGGTTACTGGAAACCCGATGTCATTGAGGGGGACAAAAGTCTGGGGCTAAAGATCTTATAGACTCAGTTTTTAGATGACGATCATTTGGTATCCGCGACAATTTTGACTCCCCCGTGGCTGTGCGCGCCTTTTTTACCCCCCGCTCTCCTTGAGCTTGAATTGAGTGGGGGGGGGCCATGCTGATCATTCCCGGTTTTTTGATTGTGGCTGTGTCTCGTCCACTGCCCCTCTCTGCGTGTAGCGGGCGTCCCCGCCGCATTGAGTTTCCACCGGCCTTCGGACGAAAAGAGACCCATCACAGCCAGCGTGGGGGTCAAAATGATAACTCAGCAGTCGGTTTGGAGATGTGTACAGTTTTAAAAACCCAGATCTGGACCTGCTCCCCAAATCATAAATTTGTGACGCGGGAAGGAAGTTTCGTTGGGCCGACGAGCTGAGATGGGGTTGTTTTCCCATAAAACCCCCGCGTTTTTAGTTTTGGTCCCTTTTGGGATTCCATTGCGTCAGGTGCGCTTTTTCCCCCGGCTTGCGGGCCACAAGGGAAAATGAGGGGGGCCAAGGAATAAAAGGGGGAAAAGGGAAAGGTGGACCCCCTATTTAACCCAAAAAAATCCCTGTCCTATGAAATTGCGGGGCGCTTAGATGGCGCTCCCGTCGCCTCTTCGGGGAATTTTAAACAAAACGACCCACAAGGGGCCCCCCTTGGCCCTACTGACCCCAAAAGGACGCAAAAAATTTGCCCGGGGGCCCCCGCCTCTCCAATTGCTACTGTGTGTGTGAAAAGAAGGGGACGAAAAACCCCCTGGAGGAGGCTGCGGGTTTTTCCCCGAAAGATGCTGGGAAGGGGTATGAAAGTGTGCGGAGCCCCAGCTGGGTTTGGTTTGTGGTTACATTGGTTAGGAGGTTAGGTTAGTTTGGGCGAGTGGGGGCCCGTTGTGCATTTCATTTGTATAAAAGTTTTTTCGTTACCCCAGTAGATTCGTACTCCAAAAATTTTTCCTAACAAAACCCATAGTCGTTCGAAACATTTCCAGCCAGTTAAAAATTTGGGTTTTTCGTAAAATGACAAACCTTTTTTGGTGTTGTGATTAAATAAATATATATAATATAAAATATTATATATATTATATATTTTATATATATATATAATATATAATTAATTTTTATTGTAAGCAGTAGTTCCCTTCTCAAACATTTTTTGACATATTTTTCTGTAGCGCCATTACCCGAGCGGAGTTTGGGGCAAAGAGGTGCAGCGGGGAGGAAAAGTTTTCCCCATTACTCCCGGGGAAAAAAGGGCACACAGGGGTTTTGTACGGGACTAGGCTTTATTGATCACCCAACCCATCTATTTTAAAGGGTGTATTTTTTCTTAAAAGGGTTTCCACCCCTTATCAGTGTTTTGGAAACAAAGTTTTTATTTTCTCTCTTTTAAAAAATTAGGCTTTACCCATTGGCGGGGTACATTTATCAAGGGTTCAAATTTATGTCCCAGGTTTATTACTGAATTTTTTTTTTGGACAGATTGTTTTGACACTGATTTGGGGGCCCTGCCTAAACCCCAGTACCGTCACACCCTTTCCCACCACAAAAGGCCACACCCAAACGGGCCTCCCACCCCCAAAAGGGCCACACCCCACACCCTTTTCCCCAACCAAATAAGCCAAAAGCCACAGCCCCCCCACCCCCTCAGTCACAGCCACAGCAAATAAATGGTATTGAGAGTTTTTTAATTTTAACTTTTTGCATGATTTTAGTCTCACTTATGAATTTTTAGTCTGAGATGAATTTAACCCTTGTATCGAAAAATTTCCGAAACAGTCTCAGAAAGTATCAAACAATGAGTGGTTTTCAGGTGTGTCCCAGGAGCTCTGTTTCCCCTTTTCCCATGGTGCCTCCTCCAGCAGCACCATTTAAAATCACCTAACATACATCCCTGTAGAGGGAAAAACTCATCGAGTATTTCCTTTTTTAAAAAATATGCTTTAATACCAGTTGCTAGTGTTTGTTTTTATTGATACTTTTCATTTTTTTTCTTACCCCAAAAAACCTGTCAAAACAACCTTTCTCCTCACTAACATATCTCCATGTCCCCTAAATCTTTTTTCCCCCACTTCCTATTCAACCATCAAAATTTTTCCTTTCCCATACGCTAATTCACCTCTTTCTATGCAAAAACATAATGAAAAATTTTTGAAAATTTTGCTATTTAACTAACAAAAAAAATTTTTTTTCAACAGATGGTGGAACAAAAAAACAGGGAGTGGGGGTAACCGGGAGGGCCAACCCTCAAAATGCCCCAAAAGTCGTGGGATTCGGGAAATTTTTTTTTGCGGGCCCTTACAATGCATGATTTTAGATTTAATGACTAAAAAAATCTTTACGGATATTTTTTGCATATTTTTATTTGTAAAGTTTTTAATTTTCATTTATTACCAGTCGTCTAAATCTTGCATTTTTCCTTTTTCTCACACTATCTACCCAACACCTATATCCTCCCTTTTATCAGGGGGCCCTCCTCTCAAAATAAAAAACATGATTCTACACATATTTATCCTTTTTCTTTCTCACTTTCACCCTTTTTTTAAAGGGTTTTCCATCTTTTACCATTTCAGTTTCTGTGCTTCACCCCCCACACCCCCTCCCCCGCTAAATTTTCCCTTCAATTACTAAAAACATATCAGCAAACACCATATACATTTAAAAGAAATAATTATGTTAGTAATTATGTATGAAAAACAATGTGTAACACTTTCCATATTCTCAGGGACACCAATAAGAACCTCCTACAAAAACACCATTACGGCTGCGTAGGGGAATAAGCAAATGGGGAGGGAGGCTTTTAAAGAACCCCCACACCAGCGATAGCCGGCTGCAAATTTTCGGGCCCCGGAGGTGTTGATTTTTTTTAAAGGACTCACATTCTTCTTTTGCCCCCTTTTGTCGTTTAGTATCGCTTCATGGAAACTCTTCCATTTATTCCTTCTTTAAAAAAAATTTTTAACCCCCTTGTTTTTTTCACCTTTTGGAAAGACATTTTCATCAGCTTTCAACCCTTTAATATCACCCCTAATAATTGTTCTTGTTTTGTTTGACTCCCAGCACTCCCCTTTTTGGGGGGAACACTTTGGTGAGGTTTAAAATACTTTCTTTTCCTTTTCTGCCCCCATCAGCCCTAACCCCGTACACGGGGGCCCCGTCTTTTGCTTGGGCTCCCGTCCCACTCCCTCTCCCTGGGGGACGGGTTACTTTGGGACGCTATAAGTTTTTCCCTCTGACTCCTATACTTTTTTGCATTCCACAATGACATTTCTACAGTTTTTTTCGCTCCTACCCTGTGGCACAATTTGGTTCTCCATTTCCCTTTTCCCTTTCCGTTGATTTCCCAAAAGGTGCCGTTTTTGTTTTGTAGAGAAAACTTACCCCCCCCATTTCTCCTCCCGGGCCAGGTCCCCCCCCGGGTTTCTTTTTCCATCTGTTACCACTGCAACTTTGATTTCCTGCCCCTTCCCCCCTGCCATTTAACAAACCCCATTTTCTCAATTTCTTTTTGAATCCCCATCTCCATCTTGTTCCTTTTTCCCCCCCCTTTTCCACCCTCTATTTCCTTCTTCCAGGGGTTTTGGGATCTTTTTTCCTGTGATATTTTTTTCCCCCCAACTATTTTAGTAAGTCTAAATTTTCTTGGGGAAAACACCATTTTTCCCCTTTAATTACCCTTTCCCCTGAAGGTCCCTCCACCCATGCCCTCCCCTTAGGGCCTCTACTTCAGTGCTCCACAAGCCCCGGGCCCCCACCCTGCCTACTGTGTTCTGACCCCTTTCCCCAAGTGCAGATGTCTCCTTCCCTGTAGGGGCCCATTTCTGACCCATACGACAATGGGGGTACAGCCCCCCCCTTTCCATAAACCCCTGCCTATTTTTCATATGTATTAGTGACTGTTCCCAACCATTTAAAAATTCATCCCTACCCTCCCCCTTTGCCCCCTTTCCATTAATTTTCCCCTGCTTTTACCCCCTTTTCCACCTTGTATATTCCCCTTCCTATTAACATATGAAACTTATCTACTCCCTTCTGGGGACATTATTCTGAAGCAGCCACTGACTCCTCCCTTTCACTGAAAAAACTCCATGACTTTAATTTCATTTCACTAAACTAAAGGTCCATTCCCTTCCGACTTGTTTGTTATGTGAAAAATTTCTCCCCCTTTTCTTTCCTTACTTTCTGCCATCAAAAATACATCATCAGCATAGGCCGGGGCATCCTAACTTCCTCCTCCAATTGTTACCCCTTTTAAACGGATTCCGATTCTAAGATGATTTCCTCAAAATTTAAGATTAAATAAGGGTTGGGGAATAAACAGATCCTTGTCTAACCTATTTTATTTACCATTCCACCCCCCTTTCCTGAACCCACTTTGCTCCTCTCCTAACATCTTTTTTTCCTCAAACCCAAAACAATTTCAATTTTTCATTTAAATTTCATTTAAAAAAAACCTTGGTTAGTATGTTCATGACAGCGGGGGGGGGGCCATAATTGGAATTTTCCTCCTTATTTTTTTCCTCCTCTTTGTGTATTAGGGTACTCTCCCTTTTTTTCCAGCCTGTGGCACGACCCCTTGCCCAAGCACGGGTCAAATAATTAATATTGCCTTTTTTCCCATTTTCCTCAATTTAACAAACCCCCCCCTAAAAGGGGCCCATCTGCTCTGCATTTTTTGCCGTTTTTAAAAAACTTTCAGTACCTTTTTACCTCTCCAAGCTCAATTAGGTACTGTTTCCTCCATTCCCCTTTGGGTCACGGGAGATCAAAGTTTTCCTTTCCTCTACTTCCATGTCCTTTTAAATTATTTTACCCCCAGCCCCTTTATTAAGGTTTCTTTTTTCATCCCCCTTTCTCAGTATTTTCCCCTCAAATTTTCAATTTAACTTTCTGGTTAATTCTCGTCCACCGAGGTTTTTTTTTTGGTTTTTTCCATCCTTGTTTTCCCTCTTCCCTCGAGGTAAAAATGGGTTTATTTCTTTGGGCCCGCTGTCAACAAGAGGGTTTTCTAAATTTTTATTATATTTTTTTTCATTGGGTTTTTAAGTGTTCTTTCAAGACTGCCTCTGTTTGTGCTACGTGGTTTCGAGTACTGTATCTAGCTGTGCTTTTTTATTTCTCCCTGCCCTATAATGTTTTCCCCCACTTTTTTGCAATGCCTTTTTAAATGCTACCCTGCTGCTTACCCCATATACGTTTGTAAATAAATATATTTGAATTTTTATTTAATTTATTTTAAATTTTAATTTTTTTTATTTATTTGTTTGTTTTTTGTTCACCCCATATACTTTGGAATTTTGGGATCCGTCCTCTTTTTTTCCCCATTCTGCAGGACAAAAAAACAGGTTTGTGCGGGTTTTTTACAGCATGTTTCTCAGTAATGGTTTCCACTAATTTCCTTGGGAGTAGCTCTAAAAGCTTTTAAATTGCATATTTGTATTTGGGTTTAAGTCGTTTCATACCTTTTGGGCCTGTTTTGCCCATTGTAAGATGCTAAAAAACTTTTTTCTTTATGCTTTTTTTTTTTTCTCCAAAATGTTGATGTTAGCATAACGTTGACACACCATTGCTCAAGGTTTTAAATAAAACTTTTTGATGTTTTTTTCGGGCATGTGGTGCAGGATGTTTTCCCAAAAAACTCATGTGTTTTCTCGTGCCAGTATCAAAAAGTGTCTTTTACTCGCCATAATGCATGATATAGTTCGGGGGTTTTTGTGATCTCGTATAAAGCAACTAAAATTTTTGGTTATCTTTCCCGAAGCATTGCAATGTCTAATAAAGGAGGTGTTGCTGTTTTCATGTAGCTGCCCTGGGAAAAGAGTAAGATCTTTCTGTTCCCGCTTTGTATTACCCTAATTAAGTATTGCATTTAGTTTACATGAATTTTTTTAAAAATCAAAGTACATAGAAATTTGAATAAAAAATTTTGGTACCATATTTTTCTTTATATAATTTTTTTTTTTTTTCCCCCTCAAAGAAATCCAAAAATTTTTAATTTTTTGAAGGTTTTAGCCTATAACCCCCTTTAAAGAAATATACATTTTTTGGATAGTATAAAAATTAATATATAGAGGAAGTGCAGGGGTATTATGAAGGGGATTTGAGTTTTCCCCTCGATTCCGTAAGTTTTCCCAATGTTTCCCATTTTTCTTTTCTTTACCACATCCCCCGGTTAGATGGCGGAAAATCGCGGCTTCCCCCCAAAAATTTTCACGGGGAAACCCCCTTTTCCCTTTTCCCCTTTTATTCCTTTGGGGGGGGTTTGGGTGGCGCGTTGTCCCCTCCTGCGGGCCCGGGGTTTCCGATGATGCCAGTATACCTTTTTTCCCCCGTCCCGGGGTTTCCGGGCGTCGCCCGGTTTAAATCGTTAATTGCTATAATTTTGCTCCGGGGCCACTCACCCCACCCCTGTGGCGCCCTGGGAAGTCTGGGAGTACGTCGTGGTCTTGAAAACCCCCTGTGCATTTCCCTTTAGGTTTGGGGGAGATTTCCCGTTTTTATCACCCCCCTTTTTTGGGGGTTAGTGGCGGGGTGAGTTTAAAACGAAACCCCCTATTTTGATTTGTTGTTTAGGTGATTACGATACGGTTTGCCCTGGGGGATGTTTAACTGTGCGTGGCCCTAACCGTATGTAAGTTATCTGGAAAAGGGGAGGGGAGAGCCCGTGATGACGAAGGGCCCCTGCCAATTTTGGGGCGAGCTTGTGATGCCGGTGGGGGGGAGGAAACCTTCCCCCTAGTAAGAGTCTCCCCCGGTGAAAAGGGTTTAGCCACCCCTTGGGTGGGCGTAGGGCAAAGGGATTTCGCACTACCTAAAGGGCGGGCGTAAGGTCCCTTGTATTCCCGAGGTATTGAGTGGGGAGTAGGTGCGGTGCTGGGTGATGGGGGTTCAAGGTGGGCCATCTGCCGGGAGCCGGGGGTTTGGTTTCCCAAAAAGTGCCCCGTGGGTGAATAACTCGTAGCGTCGTGGGGGCAGCCCTTTAAAAGGAGCTTTTATTGCGGGCAGGGCACTGGACCAAAACACCTGAAGAGTTTTCGGCGGGGGCTGGCCCCAATGGGCCGGGTTTTTGATCTCGATGAACAAAGCACATATTTTGTTGCCCCCGAACATAGTACGGGGTAGGTGGGAATTTGTTTTTTACCCAAACACTTCTCCCAAGGGTTTCCCCCAAAGGGGGCTGGTGAAACCCTTTTGGGGCCCCGGGGCGGGGAGGTTTTCCCCGGGGATGCTAAATCGGAAAAAAAGACAATTTTGCAGCAAGGGGTTGGGGAAATGTAGGGCACCTTTTGGGGTTTCTCGAGGGGCAGCAAAAAAGTACCGTGAGAAGCAACAATAAAGGTCCCCTATAAAACTGCTTTGTGTACTAGGTTTGAGGTCCCATCACATCTACGGTTTATCATCAGAATTTAAACGTATAATGCGAGCACAGCCTACACAAGACAGGAGAAAAAAAGCCCCCTTTCCCCTTGGGCCCCGCCAGCGAGTTTGGGTTTTTAAAAAAAAAAAAAGGGGGTTTTTTCGTTTCCCTTTTTAAAAACGCGAAACCCCCGAACCAGGAAATGAAAAACAACCCTGAACGAAAGAAATGGTTCCTGGAACTTGGGGAACAAATGGACGAGGCCTTACTGTAAACCCCAAGCTCCCAAATTTTTGGAAGAAAAATTTTTTATGGTTATCAAGGGCCGGTAATTCCCAAAAAAAATGCCCTTTGGGAAAGGGGGAAAAAGGGGAAAGGGCATTTACTTGGGGAAAATCTTGCATAGAAATTTGGGGAATTTCTCATTGCCTTTGGGGGGGAAGAAGGGGTATAATTACAAAAATTTAAAAATTTTTTGGCACTTTATTGGTTTTTACGGTAAAAGGTTTTCTTTAAGATAATTTAAAAAGTTTCTCTTTTCTAGTGTTTAAAGTGGCTTTGTTAATTGCATTTAAAGGGGCCCTGCAGTATAAAAAATTTTATTTTAAAGCTTGCATTTTTTTGTGGGGGAGGGGGAAGGGCTAACCCCCAGGTTTTAAATTTTAAGGAAAATGCCCTGGTATTAGTTTTTAATTTGGAAGGGGCCTTTAACTTATATGAAATGATTATTTTTGGACGTCCCCCCCATTTTAAGGAAAAAAAAACCCTGTTTCGATTTATTTTATTTTTTTTTGAGAATTTGGGGCTTTCACATCTTGAGAATATTTCATGTTTTTTTTTTTCTTTGTGGGGTCGGGAAATTTAGGGGGCCCCCTCGTAATTTAGCCTTTGGGAAAATAGATTTCCGGCAGCCAAACACCGTCATTTCTAACAAAAAAAATTTTCATTTTCTCCAACTGAGGGCAATATTTCAAATAGAAATTATCACTTCCCAAAATTGTTTTGATAAAATTTTTAGTTACCTGGTTTTTTTTTCCTTTAAAAGGCCCTTTTTTAAGGGAGAAAAACCCCCTCAAAAAAAAAAAGAAAAAAAGAAAGAAAAATTTTTTTCGCAAAATGGTTTTCAGATTTTAAAGCAATATATAGCCATAGCATTAAATAAATGTTTCGTCTTTAACCCAAAAGGGGGTGTCGTTAGACAAAAAATTAACGTATGTTTGGGAGTTTAGAGGGTTTATGGGAAATGTCGCCGATATAGGAACCCCTCGTCAAAACGCCAAACCCAGAAACTCTCGTTTTGACGTGGGAAATTTTTGGGGACCTTTTTAATGGTAAAACCCTCGCCGGTTTAGTAAACCTTTAAAGGACATAGGTCAAAAATGGCCAAATAAACCCAAAACCCCATAAACCCAACTCAAGATCAAGAACTAGAAATAAACCCCCGAAATAGGAACACTCGCCGACATGAAAAAAATTTGGGAAAACTCGCCGGGCGTCGGGGGGAATTCCTAGGGGGACAGTTATAGGTACCGTAGAAAAACTAAAATCGCCAAACAAACGTTTTTTTCGATTTGGGTAAGGGCGTTTTGGTGAGTTCATAATTTTTAAATTTCCTTTCATCCTGATTTCAAGAAAGTTTTGAAGGGGGCTATTGGAGAGTCTGTGTTATTTTGGTCTTTATCGTGTCAAATTTTGGCTATTTAAAAAAACAAATTAAAAAAAATTTACCAGAGTTTGGGGACCAAACCCCAAGGGCGCCCGCTAGTGTTTATGTTTTGAGGGGTCCTTTCCCCCTGTCGGGCGTCCCCCCGAAAAAAAAAAAAGAGTAGCGAAATTTTAAACTGTATTAAAACTTCAGATACAAAAGGGATAAAACAACGCTGAAACAGGGTAGAAATTTTAAACAGTCCATTTATATAAAACTGTGTATCATCTTCAGGGCACAACACATCAGTAGGATGCTGTAATTCGTTTAAAATATGGGGGCTGGCGCATTTTTGGGTTCTGGGGACTATTTTTATCTACGGTAGGGTTTTTAGCATATAGAATATGAGGGATTCAATTTCGTACAAGGAAAAAATCTTTGGCAGGAGATGGCGCCCAAAAAAGCCGTTTCAAAAATGCCCAAACTGCCCCAAACAGGCATAAAATTTATCTGGTAAACATCAAAATTTGTGTTTTCTTTAGCAAGAGCTGTATTCCGTAAAATTTTCTCATGATTCACTGCATAAAGGCTATTTTAAAGGGCCCTTAACAGTAATACAAAAGCAGAGGCATTATTCGATTTATGAAGGTTTTTTATGAAAGAATTTTAAAAAAGATACCCCCTCCACTTAGCGGACAGTTGCCCCAAAACGACGAGATGTACGTAACCCCGGACACTGTGGGCCCCAAACGGTCCCGCTTTGTTTATCAAAAAAAGTAAATATCCCCGGGTTTTTTCCGCCTTTTTTGTAAAAAGGGCGTTTCCCCCGTAAACAGAAAAGCCCCCACGGGGCAACCCCCGGGATTATTTTTCCCTTTAAAACCCGGGACGGCAATACCGGTATTTTTTTTGATAACCCCACAACCCCCACCCAAAAACCATTGGTACGAAGACCGTTTTTGTCTTGATTTGGTTTTTGCCCACAAAAAACCCCAACAAGCTTGGGGGAGCCGAAAAAAAATAATCCCAAAGCAAAAAAAATTTCAAACAATATCACCAAAATGATAAAAACACATTTAGCAAGTGTTATCACTTTTTAAAGGGGGAATACTAAAAAGGGATATTATGAAGGTTGAAAAAAAACAATAACAAAATGGAAACCAAAAGGGTAGCCAGTTGTCAAAAGCACCGAAATATAGCCAGGATGGGGCCTGCGTTTCTCTTGCCTTACTATTTACCTTATGTGTTATGTGTGGTGACGATGAGTGTCAATATGCATCCAGTCCAGTCTCTTCAGATATATTATATATGAGAAACAATAAATTTCCCCATCAGCCGAAAAACGTCTGTTATTTTAATGCCACAAATTCACCTCTCTTGATATAATGTGGTGATCATGAGTGTCATTATTTTGACTGCCCTGCTTGGTATGGTGTGTGTGTGACTGCAGGCATGCACATTTCTCTATTATTCTCGTTGCAGAAGGAACTGTGATACTTTTTTTCTGGTGAGTTTTGATGTGGTTTGAATCAATCTGCTAACCGTTTCTGAGGCAATCACTTTTTTTGGGGGAGGGGAGTGAAGGTTAGATTAGGTTAGGTATAGCTTATGTTAGGTAAAGGTTAGGTTATGTTAGGTAAATGTTAGGTTAGGTTAGGTAAAGGTTAGTTTAGGTTAGGTAAAGGTTAGGTTAGGTATAGGTTCGGTTATGTTGAATTTCGTTTTTCAATCATTATTTGTCGCAAATCACTTTAAAAAAAAATATTTGCGACAGAGACGGTTAGAAGATTGATTCAAAACACATCAAAACTCATCAGAAAAAAATAGTTTCGTCCACCAAAGTGAATTCGGTGTCAAACTGGAAATTTAGCAAAGTTTTTTGGATAATGGGGAATGAGGTAATATTTTTTGGGGTATATGCTGAGTAGGAGCCACTTGCAAAGTTTACACTATGTAAAGATATATTAGAATATTTTATTAAAAAAGATAAGTCTAAGAGTATTAAAGATAACGTGTATGATTCCATAAAGTACTATCATTATAAAACTAATAACCCAAAGGAAATTAAACTTAACCTGGATTCCCAACATTGTTAACTAGCCAATTTATTTGACCTAATTCCTACTAATCAGAGCGTAAGGTAAGGCTATTATGGACGATAGGATATTATGGATGGAGTAAAAGAGAAAAGTGACCGCTTGCAAGTGAAATTTCTCTTGCTCCCCCGTAGAAAACGCCTATATCTGAGGTGTGAACTCTCCGACACACACACACACACAACACACACACACACACACACACACACACAGTCACACACACACACACACACACATACACACACACAGTCACACACACACATATCTTTGAAATAATTATATTAATAATGAAATAATAATAATAATATGGATGATAATAATAATAACAATAATGAAAATGATGATGCCATTATTAACCATAATAATAGTAGACTAAGACTAATAATAATAACAATAATGATAATAATAATGATAATAATAACAATAATGAAAATGTGAGCTAGGCTAGATTTGTATAGTGACGCCTGTGTGATATGTAATGATCCGTTTTCTGTGATGGTCTGCCCTTAGGGGTAGAGGGAAGGGAGGGAGGTTTCACAGAGCGGCATTGTCAGCTGAGCTGCAATCGGCCAATGATAACACGCGCCTCAGATTCTGAGGCTCTGAGCCAATGAGCGTTACGCTACCGTACGTGTCTCGGCAGTCGAGTAATCAATAGTCAGTTCTTGGTCTTGGTCTAGTCAGGAGTCTTTCGAGAAAAAAAAAGAGAGAAAAAAACATAATACCGAAATCCAATACCGACCAAATAATACACCGACACCGGTATACCGATGCAATACTAATACCGATACCGGTATACCGAAAAATAAAAATACCGGTAATACCGATAATACCGGTGCTTAAATACCGGTATTTCGGTATACCGGATACCGGTGCACATCACTAGTGCTTGGACGACAAAAACACGGCTAAAGCTATCAGTCACGCTCTTGATTCTAAACTACATATTAATTATGTTGTAGTCACGTTGACTATCCTAAAATGTGTAAATAGTAGATAACCGATCAATCGGTTGTGGAAAAAGGACGTGGTACATCGCCACATAAACGGTTATCGTCCCCGAATTAATCACCACCGACGGATACTCTTTTGAATGTTATCGTCGCAGCCATTTTCGCCACGTGCAGCACCACCAGCCACGTGCAGCACAAGCTCCCTTGATACAACTCGTGGATATGATCAAACCTTCAAACAATCAACCCATCTACCACTGATGAGTATACCCTAGTTCAGTGGTTCTCAACCTGGGGGCCATGGCCCCCAAGGGGGCCATGGCAAGAATTTAAGGTGGCCATGGTGGGCTGTTGCAAATTATACATTTCTAAATAATGTTAGGAATCTGAATATAAAAAAAAACTTGCATCACTGTCCTGGCAAAGAAAATTTTCTTGTTTTAATAATTAATTGATTAATCATTAAGTTGACAATAACATTTTGTTACATAATATTGTTACGAATGTGTGTGTACGTGTGTATGTATGTATGTGTGCGAAATTGTAATTGTTTGTGCAGTGTAGGTGTGATAGAAAACGCGGAGGAGAACGAACGTGTATGAGATGGGTGAGAGACACGGGCGGTGAGTGAGGGTGAGTCACCGGGAGACAGGGAGAGAGGCGATCGAATGATCTTACTAATTAGTGTGGCCTGGGATATCATCACGTAAACATGTGGGTATAATTGATTCTGAACCATATACTGTGTTACTTATTTTGTTCGACAATTATAAATGCGGTCGCTGTTTTTCGTGTGTGAAATATTTCTTATTTTTTGGTATCATTGTTTTTCATGCTCATTCCCTACTTAGGTATTCCTGCTTTTTTTTTTTTAGTGCTAATATTGATGTGACTCGATATTCTTATTATTATTTCAATTGGGGCAGTGCTTGTCAAAGGAGGCGTGTTCTTGCTGTAGAAAGTACATTTCAGCTTGCTAGCTTGAGTGTGAATGTTTATCATCTTTACTCTCTCTGTGTGTATGTTTGTGTATGACTGTGTGTGTGCTTAATTTGTGAGTCCATGGATGTGTTATGTATGTGGATATTTGTGTGTTTGTCATTTTATCACTTGTCCTATTTATCTGTCCTTCATTATCATTCTTTTGTCTCATCACTTAATGTTTGTTCTGATGTTCTGTCTTCTTTATTTTCCGTAGATTTGCGATGGCTACTAGTGTTAGTAAGAAGCGGAAGTACAGTGAAGAGTACATTAACTACGGATTTACATCAATCCTCGCTGATGGCATCGAGAAACCTCAGTGTGTACTGTGCTTCAAAGTGCTGGGGAACGATTCTATGAGGCCTAGTAAGTTGAAGCATCATTTGCTGACCATCCATCCACAGTATGCTGAGAAAGACCCCGCTTTCTTCAGGCGCCACGAAAGTAGTTTGGGAAAACAGAAACTGGATGCGAATAGTGCTTTCCAACAACAGACCTCAAGTGTAGTTGAGGCATCATACGAGGTTGCCCTCGAAATAGCGAAGCAAAAGAAGCCCCACACAATTGGTGAAACCTTAATACTTTAAAGATGGTCAAGCGTGTTCTTGGAGATGCAAGTGAACGTAAAATTCAGCAAATTTCCTTGTCAAACGACACCAGTGAAGCGGAGAATTAATGAAATGTCAGATGACATAAAGGAAAAAAGTGATACAGGAGATCAAATAGTCTCCAACTGGTATGTTTGCAATACAGCTGGATGAGTCAACGGATGTGAGTTCTTGTGCACAGCTACTCGTGTTTGTTAGGTATGTTTTCTTGTGTGATATCAAGGAAGAATATCTGTTATGTACACAGCTTGAGACCACCACAACAGCTAAAGATGTGATGGAAAAGCTATTTTCTTTCTTCAAAGCTAACAGGATCCCCTGGGAAAATTGTTGTGGAGTCTGTACAGACGGGGCTCCAGCGATGCTGGGATCAAAATCAGGTTTCCAGAAGCGTGTCAAGGAAGTAGCTCCGAATGCCAAGGGGGTTCATTGTACGATCCATCGTTTTGCACTGGCGTTCGAAACCCTCCCTGATGAACTTTGCAAGACCCTGGAGGCAGTGGTCAAATGCGTCAACTTTGTAAAAGCTGGAGCTCTGAACTCTCACCTTTTCCAGAACCTTTGTAGAGACATGGATTCGGAGCATTAAGCTCTCCTCTTTTATTCCAAAGTGCGCTGGCTTTTCAAGGGCAATGTTGTGAATCGAGTGTTTGAACTTCGGGGGGAGCTTAAATTGTTCCTGGAAATGCAAGGGAAAGATGATCTTTTGAGTCACTTCAATGAAGTTTTGTGGGAGCCACGTCTTGCATATTTAGCAGATATATTTGAGCAGCTAAATAGGTTGAATCTGAAGCTACAGGGCATGGAAAGAAATGTGTTTCACCTGATGAATTGTCTTCGTGGATTTCTTGCCAAGCTCCAGAATTGGCAAAGGAAAGTCGGTGCCGGGAATGTTGCCATGTTTGAAACCTTTCAGCTGTCCTTGACGAGAATGAAGAAGATAGTCTGCTTGACCCATTACTTAAAACTGAAATCACTCAGCATCTGAGATCCTTGGAAAGTGAACTTAATAGGTACTTCCCAGAATTCGAGGAGGAAGAAGGGAAGTTGGTAATGAATCCATTCTCTGGCACTCTTGATATTACTACCATTCCCAGTGATGTTCAGGACGAGTTCCTTGATCTCAAACATGATTCTGCTGCCAAATATCTCTATGAAGAAAAATCTTTGAATGTATTCTGGTGTTCAATGCATCAGTCATATCCAAAAGTCAGTGAGATTGCACTTCGACTACTCTTGCCTTTTTCAACTACCTATTTATGTGACTGGTTTCTCCACCCTTCTACAAATCAAGAATAAGAGCCGGAACCGATTGGATGTGGACCCCGACATGAGATGTGCATTGTCAGTGACACAACCTCGGATTCGTCAACTGACTGAAAAGAAACAATATCAGCCTTCCCACTGATGTGTGATAAAATATGCAGAGATTAATTGAACTTTTTCCCAACCAGATTCAAATTTGCTAGTGTCCGCTAGTCTTTTGTAGGCAAGTGATGTAAGTTAAGCAAATCACAGAAATCTATCAAATATAAGATAATTATGACTGTAAGCTTTGTAATAAAGCAAGGGTGTTTTCTTCATCAACTTTTTTGTTTAAATTTTTTTTTTTACCTTTTTTGGCGGGGTGGGATTTGGGAGAAAAATGAAGGGGAGCCACACGAATGTTGAGAATTCATGAAGGGGGGAATGGAGTGAAAAAGGTTGAGAACCACTGCCCTAGTTAGTGCTAGCGAAGGTAGTCTTTCAGTCTAGGTAGTTTTGGGTAATCGCAAGGTGAGAATTTTCACTTCAAATTTATTCTAATTTCTACAACACAGATTTTAAGTAATTCTATATTCTTGCATGCTTGTATAAACTATAGTACTAAATAAGTATATATATATATATTATATATATATATATATATATATATATATATATATATATATATATATATATATATATATATATATATATATATATATATCTATATATATATATGAAATTTTGGTTTACATTCAAAGACTACTACGTATACTGGACTTGCTACTCGTGCCCCGCGCCAACCCGCCCATGACCAGTGGAGGCCAGTTTGCGATTCCTGACATTTCGAACATCACCCCCATTTCCCTCCCTGTAGTTTATCAGTATAAATGATATACCGTTATCTTCGCAAATGTTTGTTCTATAATATTATCAAATAAAAAAACAGTAAAATACACTAAAGAAATGACATTATGAGGGGAGCGAAGAAATATGCATGAACTTAATATGCACTTAAACTTCGCCATTTAATATTTGCGAGACAACATTTTAGATGAAACATATCAATAGAAGCAGATTTTCATTAGCTTTCCTTTGATATATTTAGTTTTCTGATAAATGAGTTAGCACCATACATAAATTAGCGTTAACTAAAAGAATAGCATCATTAATCGGATCGGCAAGTAAAAAAGTGTTCCATGAATACAGTAGACTATGGTTTATCAGTATTAATGATACACTGTTATCTTCATAAATGATTGTTCTATAATATTATCAAATAAAAACTGTAAAATACACTAAAGAAATGCCATTATGAGACTCTGAAGAAATATGCATGAACTTAATATTCACTTAAACTTCGCCATTTAATATTTTGCGTGAAGACTTTTTACATGCAACATATCAATAGAAGCGGAATTTTATTAGCTTTCCATTGATATATTTAGTTTTCTGATAAATAAATTAGAACCTTGCATAAAATTAGCGTTAACTAAATAAATAACATCATCAATCGGATAATTTTCCCGCTTGATGAGGTTATTTATTTAGTTAACGCTAATTTATGTATGGTTTTAATTCATTTATCAGACAACGAAATACATCAATGGAAAGCTACTAAAATTCCGCTTCTATTGATATGTTTCATGTAAAATGTTTTCTCGCAAAATATTAAATGGCATAGAGTTTAAGTTCATCCATATTTCTTCACTCTCGCATAATGTCATTTCTTTTGTGTATTTTACAGTTTTTTTTATTTGATAATATTATAGAAACAGACATTTACGAAGATAACGGTTTTATCATTTATACTGATAAACCATAGGAAGGGAAATGGGAGTGATGTTACATCATATAACTAGTGAAATATAATATATAACAATTTCGTTACATATAACGAAATGGTTAGTTACATAATATATATATATATATATTTTATATATATATATATATATAATATATATATATATATATATATTATATATAAATATATATATATATATATATATATTTATTATATATATATATATATATATATATATATATATATATATATATATATATATATATATTATATATATATATATATATATATATATATGAAAAAGGTTAGTTACATCAAAATGTTACCTCATATACATGACATATTTAGCTTAGAAATGACTTATCCATTATTTGATATGTTCTTGCCGAGGACGGCAAACAGTAGCTACCAAGCCCTTTAAGGATGCTCTAAAAATGAGTTATCCATGGAGTTATTCATTCACGGACGCGAGAGGAAGTGGTGTTGAAGAAATGTTTTGCAAGCAGCCGCCTCTCAGTCGGGGAACGGAAGCTGAAGGAGTAAAGGTCGGTTCCCATCAGCCCGCTTGTACGGCCGTCTTACAATAACACCGCTCAACAATGACGTCACCATCATCACCGCTTGAGTGGTATTTGTGGTAACTGGGCACAGTTGGCAACTCCGCTCGAGCGGACACCGCCGAGCGGGAGAGATGACTTGAATTTAACTTTGTACGGCGGCCGTACAGCGGTACGGCGGTGCGGTAGACTTTGTTGTGACGTCATTGTGGCGTCTTTGTTGTTGTACGGCGGCCGTACAAGCGGGAAGGTGGGAACCGGGCTTAAGAAGGTGTAAACGTGTTCAAACATCCTAGGGTTGTGATGATTGACTCAGCATAGGTTAAATAACACCTGATTGGTTGTAGATTAAATACGTCATGTACTTTATATTATGCCATTGCTCAAAAGTCTGAAGGACCGCCTATATGTCAAATAAATTTCCCGGGCCCTGAAACACCCTTGCAAACTGAAAGGAAAATTCTAGAGGGTATAAGCATAGCACTCATATTAGGGTAGAAAAGTATAGATTGGTAGGGTTGAGTGTTTTCGCACCGACATACCGGTTTCCGCTTGAGTCTTCGCCGTACACTGAACTTTTTAATCTTCATAGTGCTTTACTTTCATAAAATAAAGAAAAAAAAACATTCCATGTCTATAGGAAAAACAATATCGGTGCATAGGGGTCCATAAATACTGTAAACATTCGGTCAGTCTAATGATAGGGGAGGGTTGGTATTCCTGAATTGGGTGATGAAGAATGGAATGAACATATTGAATTGGGTTTCTAGAGTTCGAACCGCCAACATTGTTTACCTCCAACGCTCGTTGCAGACTTTTCGAGCGTGTCGTTTTCTCGATAAACTTCCGAAAAAAGGGGTCCCGTCAGCAACACATTAGTTTTTAACCCCATTTTTCCACAAGCTCTCTCTCTCTCCCCTCCTCTCTCTCTCTCCCTCTCCTTCATCTCGTTCCTCTCTCCCCTTTTTCTCTCTTCTCTCTCTCTCTCTCTCTCTTTACCGCACATTTTTTTTTTTTCCCTCCCTGTACCCATGCCATTTTTAGTGTTGTCTAAGTGGCATACTGCTTAGTAACGCATCCTGACCAACATAAGGCAATGTTTTAAAGGGAATTAGTAAAAGCTTTTATACGTGCTAGCTTTATTTGCAGTTTGTATAGGTTTGTGTATCTCCCCCAAAGTGTATGGTTATATCCTGTTAAAAACCTTTTGCGTAAAAATCAAAAAGTAATTTTTATGTCACGGGGACTTGGGGGCACCCCTGACTTCACGCTGAATGCAGTCTTAGCTGCAGGGGGGGGGATATACAAAGTATTAATTTTTAAATAGAATTGTGAAGCAGATTTATGTCTTTTTAAAATTTCCCCTTTTATGCCCAAAAAAATTTTTTTATTGACTATGTTATTTTACCAATTATGCTTTTTTGATCATGCACTTTTTGGCCCACTTGCTTTTCACAGGTGAGTAAATTTTCTCTCTCTATGGGTTTTTGTCAAATGATTGACAATCTTTAAAGTGTGTGCGGCAATTCCCGCGTAACGCTGCGTTATCATGGCCCATTAACTTTCCCACTCAATAAGCAATACAACATACATCGGAACTGTCGTTATTTTCGTTACCTGCTATATTATAGTCCCCCCCATGTGGAAACCAACGCACACTGTGACCCATAATCGTTTATATAAAAAAAATATTCTCATTGTTGAACTATAAAGCTAATGGTGATACATGCATATTCCCCCATCGGACTACCAACCTATAGCTGGTATCACACTATGTTTTCTTTTTTCGTTCTGTAGTGTCAAAATTTTTTTCCGATATAGTGCACCGATACTTGTTTTACCCATAGATTTTACCTAAAACACGGGATAGTAAAAGAGTACTTTCAGAGCCAATTATCGAACATTTCATACCAGCAGCATATCCAAGGAAATTAAACATAAACTTTTCCGGGGGGTAACACTAGGGGATTTTTGTTGGTCCCCCCAAAATCGCATCTCTGGCGTCTGTCGTCTGGCGGCGAATGCTGGACGTCACGGAAAGGAAAACCTGCGTGGGCATTTTCGAAGGGGCTCTAAACTACACCCTCTTAGCGTCCTAAGACCGACTTAGTTTCCCCGGCCCCCAAGAAATACTAAGGAAGCTTTTTTGGGGCGTCACTTACCCTCTTTAAGGGGACGGGCCCTATTATAAAATTTAGGATTCGTCTTGATTCGCCGAGTCTTAAATAGGCGGCCGGCGCCCCTAAAAAATTTCGAGCGCATCCTAAATCGCTAGACCGTCCTAATTTCGGGTTTTTGGGCTAGACAGGGTTGGGGTGTCCAGCGGGCGGGCAAGATCTCAAAAAGAGTTAGGGGCCCCGAAAGTACTCCCCAAAGGGGATTTTTACCTCGTAGCGCCTCTAAGGAGATGCTCAACCTTTTTTTCCTTTGCTACGGGCCCGGGGCAAAGGGGGGTCGGGAGCACCCTTAATCCCAAAGGGGAGTAAAATTTAAAGCGGCTAGACTCACAAACAAAAAATTACAAGTTGTATCACTAACTTTATGTTTATTGTGTTTTATAGAGCCTTTTTCATGCTTGCCTGTTTGAAAGGATGTGTTTATTGCTTCATTACTCCATATATATCATATTTAACATAAAATACCTATATACTTGTAAAAAATTCTACGGGGCAAACCTATATATTAAAATTATACGTGCTTCTTAAATCAAAACGACAGTTCATCATACACGTTTGGCATTTAAATGATCGGTGGGGGGTGGTGGTGGTATCAAATTTCGACGTACTGTACACACGCACTATACACCAAGCAAGGGATATTAAAAAGTTAATTATCCTTGCACAAAATGCCGTGTTCCGTGAGGTGTTACCCCCCGTGTGTCTTGTCTGACCTAAAGAGCAAACGCGCAGTTCTTTCCACTAAACAAGTACCCCCCCCGGGCCACGGATACAAAATACGTACGGCGCTGGCCAGCATGGTCTATAGATATATTTTCGGGCACGCGAGACTCGAACCTATGATCACGCATCAAGTATACCCTGGGTAGTCTCTGTGTAATCAGTGGGAGAATATTACGCTGAAAGGCTAATGTGGCGCTATGATTATCGTAACATTCTGGCGATAGTGAGCAAAAAATCGGCCCTATTTGGGAAATCAGCCAATTTTAGCCAACACCGGAAAACATGTGTTTAGGTTATTTTATGTTTAGGTCTGGTTTGGGTTAGGTAAGGTTTATGATAGGTTTTGTTTTAAGTGTTGTAAGTTATTTGGGTTAAATAGCGTCCGCGGGACGTTTCTCAAAGGGGCCGATTTTACATAACAGGGGCTTTGAAGCTCTTTTTTTTTATTTATGGGGCTCCCTAACAGCTGAGAGCATGATGTTTTGGGCTAATAAACCGCGTCATCAGGCGCTGCTCGTTTGGTTACAAAATTTTTTCCCACACTACCCCTAAATATCCCTTATTCCCCACCCAAGGAAACCGATAACCGTACGGGAGTGACGGCTCGGTACAGCATCTCCCTCACCCACCCCCGAAAGGGTTATTGTAGCCATACACTCGAAAGTTGCCCCTTACGAGGGATTTTCGAGCTCCTCCCGGGGGGCGGCTAAGACTCGTCCTAAGGACGAAAACATTGAGTGCTCCACCCCTCCTAGAACTTTTTGACAGGTAGTGCGGGCAACTTTTTTTGATACAAAACTAATCAACGATCCCGCTTTGGACCGAGAAGGGATTTATATTTACAGACTATGGGAAATGTAATATCAACAAACTGAAAATAGGCGATCAGTGCTGAAAAGCCCACGAGTGTGTTATTTTTTCACTCTTTGGGGTATCATTTTCCTCCTGCCTTGATACATGTTCGTAACAGATTGAATGCATCCCCCCAAAAGTTGATAAAGAATGGTTCATTTTTGAGAAAAAAACGTTTAGAGTAAGCTCACTATAATAAAATTAAAAAAATTGAAAAATTTCGTGTTTTATAAACCATGGAACAATATCCATATAACCTTTTTCTCTTCCCCTCCCGTATCTTGATAATTTTCTTATTTTTTTTCTTGATATCATCTTTTAATATCCCCAACCCCCCTCAAACCTAATTAACTTTTTTTTGGTTGAAAAACTAGTTTCTAGGTAAAAATATGTATCGCATTATTATTAAATTTGCGCAGGGAATTGGGTTTAAAAACCAGAAGAAGAAATCTACACTATGAAACAGGTTAGAATTGTCGGGCTCGAGGATGACCTAAACCAAACGGTAAATTTCCGCGGGAGTTGGGGGTCCCAACCCCCAACAATGCGCCCATCAAATTAGTTTTTTTTTAACCTAAAAAACCCAAACATAACCTAATCCAATCTACCCTAACTTAACATACCAAATCAACCAAACCTAACTCACAATTTGGTAATACAAATGGACGAGACTTCGGGGTCGTTTTCAGAGACACCGCTATTTTTTCCTGGTCTTCAATAGGTGATTTTCAAATGGAGATGTTTTATTTTTGCGAAAAACCCCAAAGTTAAAAAAAAAAAAAAATCCCGTTTTATGGTACCGTTTCCATTAAAACCTGTACTCCATAAAAAAGCACTTAAACTTGGCCGGGAAAAATTTAGTCGGGGTCTTTAGGTTTTTTAATGAAACCAAAACCAATTTTTTGGTTTTAATGAAACCAAACAAAACCTGGAAAATCTTAAAAAAAAGGTCTCCACGCTAACGACACAAATGTTTGGTCTAGTATTATACTTACTGTCTTTAAGACATCTGTTTTTTTTTGATGCCGTCCTTACTTTGTCTACATGGCCGATATTAAAAATTTTGCGTCCAAAAATTTTTTTATTTAGTTTTGGTTCGGGGCCCGGAAGATGCCAGTAAAATCTCATCCGAAAAGCTGTGTGACGAACGCGCAAATTTTTTCCACCCCCTACGGGCATCTTTTTGGGAGCAAAATCCAAAGGCCGGAAAAAAAAGTCTGTGTGACCGGGGCCCTTAGGTTGGTTAGGGCAGGTCAGGGAGGTTTGGTTAGGTTAGGTTAGTGCACAGCCAAGGGGGGTCGAAGAGGGGTGCTAGGTTAGGGGCTGTAGAGTTTGTCATCTTTTTAAAAAAAGGCTCAAACTCCTATCCCTTCTTATGGCCAACAAGCTTGGGGACATGGGGGAAAACCCGGGTTTTTTTGGGGAGGGGGGCGCACACATAAGGGAAATTGCCCCCCCCCCAAAAAAAAATCCTAAACTAGGGGAAATTTTTCCCATTCATGGGCTTTACGGGGAAAATTTCCCCTTTTATGTGTGCTCCCCCAAAAAAGAACAACTCATAAGGAAAAAATTTCTCCCCACAAAAAATCCCTAAACTAGGGAAATTTCCTAGTTCATAGACTTAAACGGGTAATATTTCCCCGATAAATTCATGAACTAGGGAATATCCCCAGTTTAGGGATTTTTTTGGGGGGCCATATTTCCCTTTGTTGTGCTCCCCCCCCAAAAAACCCCGGTTTCCCACCTGTCCCCAAGCTTTTGGCTATAAAAAGAAAATAGAGGTGGAGCCTTTTTCTTAAGATTTACCCCTAAAATTAAAACCCCAAAGTATATCTAAAAAATTAACATTATGGTTTCATTAAACCCATAAATCTGACAAATTTTTTCCGGCCAAATTTTAGTGCTTTTCTGATGGGGATATGTTTTTAAGGAAATGGTACCTAATATTCGGTGGGTAATTTTTTTTTTTTTTTTAAAATGTGGGTTTGCGCAAAATAAAACTTCTCCGGTAATAAGGGCGAGAGTTTTTTGCGGTCGTTTACGAGACACCGATTATTTTTCTTGGCCTACAATATGCTTTCTCAAAGGGATAGTTTTTTTTTGCGCAAAAAAAAAAAAAAAAAAAAAAAAGAAAAAAATGAAACTTAACCTAACTTTTAGGGTTTAAAAAAACCCAACCTAACTGTAAGGGTTTTTTATGAAACCTAACCACCCTATAGGTTTTAAAGAAACCTAACCTAACCTTAACCAAACGAACATTAAAAAAAAAAAAAATTATGGGTTTCGCAAAAAAAAATCTCTTTATTGAACAACACCTATTGTAGGCCAAGAAAAAATTGTCGGTGTCTCGAAACGACCGCGAAATCTTCCCTTATAACCCTATTCTATTAAAAAAAAAAACACCTTTGTAGCCAGGGAAAAAAATTTTCGGGGTTTTTTTGAAAACGACCGCGAAAATCCTCTCCATTATAACCGTAGTCCTTGACGTTCTCTCGCTATGGAAGGCGGGGGCGGCATCATGTGGTTGACGAGGGCCCGTCAGGCACTGCCTTGCTCTTCGCCGTCATCTCGGGTGGAAATTCCCCTCGCAGGACTAGGCTTTTTCTTGCTTGAAAGAGCTGGCCAAGGATGAAGTCTTTTCCTGAAAAAATTATCTTTTCTCGTCGAAGAGCAAGACAAATTTAATGTTTGTTCTTTTGAACGGAACGTTGCATATCGGTACAATTTTTTATAGTAATTCATTCGTTGTAGTCTTCAGCAATTATCATAGAAATTTAAACTTGTGTTTTTTTTGATATTTTTTTTTACCTTTCTGATGACTCTTTTAGTGAATTTCTGAAACCAAAATTTGGGCCTTGCTAAAAGTAGCGCTCAAACCTTCGTCCTAAGCCGCCGTCTTAGGACGCGTCTTTGACTTTTTCCTCGAACCTTAGGACCAGGGGTTTGGGCAAACCTAGGACAATCCCAATCTTTTAAATATGGGCCCAGAAGGGCCAACCCTTTTTAGTGCCACCTACCAATCGCGCGCGCGACAAGTCTGTATTTGGCGGGAAATACGTATACCCCGCCCAGTCTCTCTCTCTCTCTCTCTCTCTCTCTCTCTCTCTCTCTCCTTTTTTTTTCTTCTATTTTTTCTTCTCCCTCCTCTTCCTTCTCCTTGAGTTGCCAATATGTATTTCTGCTACGTCACGTGCAGTGTTACACGCCCAGGGAGTCTCTCTCTCTCTCTCCTCCCCTTCTCTCTCTCTCTCTCTCCTCTCTCTTTTTCCCTTTTTTTTTCTTTTATTATTTCCTTCTCCCCCCTCTTCCCTTTTCCTGGTTGCCAGGTATTTATTTCTGCTACGTCACAGTGCAGTGTCCGTATGCGCCGAGGGGGGTCCTCTCTCTCTCTTTCCCTTTCTCCTCTTCCCCCTCTTTCTCTTTTTTCTCTCTCTCTCCCTTTCCCCCCCCTTCTCCTCCCCTCTCTCTTTTTCCCTTTTCCCCTTTTCTCTCTCTTCTCTCCTCCTCCCTCTCTCTCTCTCTCTCTCTCCTCACCCCTCTCCTCTCTCTCCTCTCTCTCTCTCCTCCTCTCTCTCTCTCTCTCCTCTCTTTCCTTTTTTTTTTTCTATTATTTCTTCTCCTCCTCTTCCCTTTTCCTTTGGGGGCCAGATATGTATTTCTGCTACTCACAGTGCAATGTTACACGCCGAGGGAGTCTAGCTCTCTCTCTCTCTCCTCTCTCTCTCTCTCTCTCTCTCTCTCTCCTCTCCTTCTCCCTTTCCCTCTCTCTCTCTCTTTTCTCTCTCTCTCTGTCTCTCTTCTCCTTTTTTTTTTTTCTATTATTTCTTCTCCCCCTCCTCTTCTTTCCCCCTTTTCTCCTCCACACACATTCATGCCAGTATGTATTTACGGAATAACGACACTTTTTTTCTATTGTGTTTTGATATTTTAGAAATTAAACTGCTAAACCCTTTCTGTCGCAAATCTATCTATTTCCCCCCCAGCCCACCCCTATTATATAGTTTATATATAGCCCACACCTATATATATATATATTATATATTATATAATATTATATATATATATATATTTTTACATTTATATTACTGTACATAGTGTTTATACAGCCTAATATACATATCAGTCCCAAAATATATAAAATATAAACCCAAATATAACCATTTTTGTTATGGTGACGGAGAAAATTGCGGGCTAAGACCCCCCAACCCTGCCTTAGCCTAACTCGCTGCATGTCTTAGGGGGAGCGAAATTTGCTTCCGAAAATGTCCAACTAAACGCAGATGGGGTTTGTCCCCCAAGATGGTCTTAGTAGTGTTCCAAAAAGCCCCCCGGGTCCTGGAGTGAGGGAGTATAGATCAAATACTGAGTTGGAAAATGGTGGAGGGTAGTCAAGTGGAAAAATTTTGGTATTTAGGAGTGGAAAATTGAGGGAAGGGGGTCCATAGATGCAGGGGCCAAAAGAAAGGCATGAAGGAGCTAAAGTTATTTTGCACTCAGAGGAGTTTGGGGTAAAAAAAAAAAAATGTGCATATTTGGGGGTTTTTAGTTTCAATGTTTTTATGGCTGCTAGGCTGAGGGGGGTTGGGGGGGGAAAAAGGGCAAGGGAAAAAATAGAGGTACTGAAAAATTAGTGCTTAAGAACGTTTTCAGTGGAGGGGGGGGTTTCAGGGGGACAACAGGTCAGAAGGAACTTGAATGGCAATTTGAAATAGTTTTTCCAACCCCATACACCGCCACGATGGTCAAGTTGATATCCACACTGGTCCCGGGGAATTTTCACTGACAAATTCGGGCGCTTACTGTACCCCTTGAGCAAGAGGATGGGTGTGTGTGGTGTGTGAGGTCCCAACATTGCCCAAAGATCGGTAATAATGAGCTCCAAGCTCGCACCGGGAAGGTGAAACTGGCGATCGATCGCGAGTCCGACTCGCGTGGACAAGACCATGGGTGAATAACACACACACACCACACACACCCATACACAGCCACACACACACACACACTCACACACACCGCGCGATGGTCAGTTTGATAATGTGACGGCCTCCCATTCTGTGGGTAGACGGTTCGAGTCCTCGCGCTCCCGAGGATTTTTCACTGACAAATTCGGGCGGTTACTGTCCCCCTTGAGCAAGGGGATGGGGGTGTGTGGTG
Organism: Chionoecetes opilio; assembly: GCA_016584305.1. Classification (NCBI taxonomy): domain Eukaryota; kingdom Metazoa; phylum Arthropoda; class Malacostraca; order Decapoda; family Majidae; genus Chionoecetes; species Chionoecetes opilio. The sequence continues at coordinate 68,722 of JACEEZ010000943.1, read as the reverse complement.
TGTGAGGTCCCAGCATTGCCCAAAGATCGGTAATAATGAGCTCTAAGCTCGCACTGAGAGGGTGAAAACTGGCGATCGCGAGCCAGCTCGCGTGGACAAGACCATGGGGTGAAACACACACACACACACACACACACAAATGTTTATCGATGTTTTCCATTATGAATGGGAAACAAATATAATTTAAAATTCTTTCCCAACTGTTTGCAAACTGTTTCCCAAATGTTTCCCAAATGTTTCTCAAATGTTTGCAAACAGTTTGCAAACTGTTTCCAAACAAAGTTTCTTGGTGTTGACAACTGTGATAAGATAATAAAGATACAAATGTTATTGGTCCTCACGTATCCTTGAAGCCCCTGGTGCCCCACATACCCGGACACACCTGAACACCTCCTCCTGCAATGTCCTCGTCACCACTCCCACCGCACGGCACTCCTCCAATCTCTATCCCCACTCCTCCGCAGGCCAACTCTAGCTGACCTCCTGGGTGGCTCTCCAGACCCCGGCTTGGCCTTCAAAATTCTCAAACACACCAGGACCTTCTTACACAAGTCGGGCCAACTGCACAGGATCTAACCTACTAACCCATCTGCATACTGCACCTTCGGGACACTAGAGGCTGTGGCACCACAGCCTGCACGGCGCCTTCAAACCCCAACAACAACAACAACGTATCCTTGAAGGAGACAGGTAAATTCCCTACATGGCAACTCGTCCTCATCCTCTGCTGTGGCAGGTATCTCAAGACTGCTGCCACTAGTAAGTTAGTAACCAGTCCACAGTCTGCAACGTGCCTCCGCTGGTAGTTGGTGTACTATACTCCTTGTGCGTGCAGAATTGTGCTAGTCGGAGCATTACTGTTGACACAACATAACCGAAGCCATGTCTCATGACTCACCCCCTAGCAACACATTGGTGTTTTTTGTAAATGGATCGAAGGTAAGAAGTGAATTGTGTAATGGCCAAAGGCCAAGAGAGCTTAATTAAAGGACGTCTGACTTGCCAATCATATCCAAGGAGAGTTAGTGAGAGTTGACCATGGCGGCAATTAAGATAATAGTGTCTAATCACGATGAGGCAATATCTCCCCGTTGACTATGTTTCTTGTGTATTTACTGTTTGATTATAAACGAGCACTTTTAAATCTGGAAACGTAAAGTTAAAAGTGTCCTTAAGACAAAAAACAGAGGTTGAAGTGGATTGAACTTTCCTAGGGCCCCAACTACTTACTTTTGTTGCAATAGTAGTTTCGGAATTTTTCAAATGATTAATAGTATGCCAGCAGATCACTAGCTAGTTGTATATTCGTTCTGAACATAATTGCACTATATCATTGCAGTGATTGAGGTCTCTATGTGTAACATGATTGCTTTTGCGATTCTCTCTCTCAAATTTGAAAGAGAGAAAGTGGTTTCTCCCAGTAGTTATGCAAGTTCCCTAAGTAGGAAAGAGTCCAGAGAGTTGGACCAGTAATTTAGTGACCTTGTAGTGGCTATGATGTATCCTTTGTTTGTGTAATACTATATACTCATAATAAACGAAGTATGCGTAAGACTCACAAATAACTTATATCGCCGAAATTTTGTGTTCTGTTTAGGCTAAATTACGTATATAGCATTTTTTCTTTGTAATTTTCTCTTATCAACATTGTTAAGGTGTGGTTATAAGACTTGATTTAGCTTTTTATTTATTTTCATGATGGAAAAATGTCTTCAATGAGATTATGACGGACCGAAGCGGTCACTGACCAGTGGCGGAATAAAGGCCCGTTCACATTTCCACGACTCGCGTCGGCGACCGGTCACGACTTGCCGAGTCATCCAGTCGGTGCCGACTGCAGCCGAATTTGGGGGTAGTCGCGGGGATTAGTGGGTAAATTACCCGATTTCATGATGTTATTTATTTAGTTTACGCTAATTTATGCATGGTTCTAATTCATTTATCAGAAAAGGAAATATAGCAATGGAAAGCTAATTAAATTCCGCTTCTATTGATATTCTCCATGTAAAAAGTTTCTCACAAATATTAAATGGCGAAAAGTTTAAGTTCATGCATATTTCTTGAAAGTCTCATAATGCATTTTCTTTAGTGTGCTTTACGGATTTTCATTTGATAATATTATAGAACAAACATTTCCGAAGATAACTGTATATATTTTATACTGATAAACATATATTAGGTAGGAAATTACCGATTTCATGATTTTTTATATTTAGTTAACGCTAATTTATACATGCCGCTAATTCATTTATCACTAAACGAAATATATCAAGGAAAGCTAATTAAGCTCCGCTTCTATTGATATTCTCCATGTAAAATGTTTGCGAGCAAAATATTAAATGGCAAAGAGTTAAATTAATGCATATTTCTTGAAAGTCTCATAATGGCATTTTCTTTGTGTGTTTTACGGTTTTTTATTTGATAATATTATAGAACAAACATTTCCGAAGATAACAATATATCTTTTATACTGAATAAACATTATATTAGGTAGGTAAACTTGTACGGGGAGCGGAGCGGGTTGTATCCTTATGGTGTGACGTCACGGGCGATACACCAGGGCAGGGATGCTCGAAAATCCCTCGTAAGGGACAACTTACGAGTGTATGGCTACAATAACCTTACGAGGGTGGGCTCTGAGGGAGATGCTCGTACCGAGCCGTCACTCCGTACGGTTATCGGTGGCCTCTGGGTGGGGAATATAGGGATATTCTAGGGATATGTGTGGGAAAATTCTGCTAACCAATCACAGAGCAACGCCTCGCATGACGCGGCTTTATCTAGCCAATCATCATGCTCTCAGCTGTCAGGGAGCCCGATGAATAAATTTAAAGAGACTTCAAATGCCGCTGTTGTGCTAAAATCGGCCTCTTTCGGAAATCGTCCCGCGGACGCTTATTTAACCTAAATAACTCTACAAAACTTAACACAAACCTATCATAAACCTTACCTAACCTAAACCAGACCTAAACATAACTTGACCTAAACCTAAAAACTATGTTTGCCGGTGTTGAGCTAAGATCGGCTGATTTCCGAAATAGGGCCGATTTTAGCTCACTATCGCCAGAATGTTACGATAATACATAGCTGCCACATTAGCCTTTCAGCGTAATATTCTCCCACTGATTACTACAGAGACGTACCCAGGGTATACCTTGATGCGCTGATCATAGGTTCGAGTCTCGCGTGCCCGAAATTAGTATCTATAGACCACTGCTGGCCCGCGCCGTACGTATGCCGGATCCGTGGCCCTGGCGATACTCTGTTATAGTGGACGAGAACTGCGCGTTCGCTCTTTAGGTCAGACAAGACACACGGGGGGGTTAACACCTCACTGTGACACACGTGACACTTGTGTGCAAGGATAGTATAACTTTATAATATCCTTGCTTGTGTGTATACGTGCGTGTGTACTAGTACGTCAGACATTTGATACCACCACCACCACCGCATCATTATAGCTGCCAAACTTGTATGATGAACTATACGTTTTGATTCAAGAAGTCGACCGACATATATATTTAATATATAGGTTTGCCTGATATGAATTTATTACAAGTATTATAGGTATTGTATGTTAAATATGATATATATGGAGTCAATGAAGCAATAAACACATCACATTTCAAACAGGCAAGCATGAAATGGCTCTATAATACACAATAAACATAAAGTATAGTGATACAACTTGTAATTTATTGTTTGTTGATCTCTAGCCGCTTCAAATTTCACTCCCTTAGGGAGTTAAGGGTGCTCCCGACCATCCTTAGCCTCGCGGTCCCGTAGCGAGTGAGAAAACGGTTTGAGTATCTCCCTTAGAGGCGCTACGAGGTAAAAGTCCCTTAGGGTAATACTTACGGGCCCGTAACTCTTTCGAGCATCTCTACCCAGGCCTTGTCTCTCGGTGGTCTCGGTGGTATCCTTATGGTGTGACGTCACTGTCGATCTACCAGGCCTTGTCTCTCGGTGGTCTCGCTTATACTCAGGCGTCCACACACAAGATTTACGGGTAACTTGCTAATTTTGTGGGCAGATATTGTGCGTGACTGATTATATATTATATTTGTAAAAAGAGAGAGAGAGAGAGAGAGAGAGAGAGAGAGAGAGAGGAGAGGAGAGAGGAAAGGGTGGAGGTGGAAACAGTATAAGATGAATGAGGGAGAATGCACTTATGGGGAAAAACGTACAGTGTCATCCTTCACCGTTATACCTGTAGTGAAAAAACCTTCCCCTTCAAAGTCAAGCACTTCCGTATATGTTGCCATGGTGAAATGTAGAGTATGACTGATCACTGCATATGGACACTGATCACAAGTCCAGACTGCATGACTCCTTCCTCTCTCTCTCTCCCTCCCTCTCTCTCTCTCTCTTCCCCTCTCTCCTCTTCTCTCTCTCTCTCTCTCTCTCTCTCTCTCTCCTTTTCTATAATTCACCTCTATAATGCCACCTCTATAATGGTGAAGGATGACTGATCTCTCTGAATTATAAGGTGAATTATAGAAAAGAGAGCGAGAGAGAGAGAGGAAGAGAGAGAAGGAGAGAGAGAGACGAGAGAGAGAGAGGAGAAGAGAGAGGAGAGAGAGAGAGATTCAGATTCAGATTCAATACTTTTATTCACAATTGAGTTAACATTTGTGAAAAAGACTGTTTCGAGATAACAGTCTTATCTCAGGATACATAGTATTAGCTGATGATAAAACAAGTACATTGATACGATGGACAATATTGTTGAGTTTAGTAAGCTTCACAGTTTTGTGTTGTTTTGTTTTGTTCTTCCTAAGATTAATCATCTAATGGCACAGAATTCTGGATGTGCAGTTAGTGTTTGTGGGAGGAGACTAATGAAGTGAATTGCAAGTTCAGCAAGGGTGGGTGTGGGCACAGAACACTGTTGTCTTTGGCGGGTGACGCAGCCACAGTCACGAAGGTAGTGAGTAAGTGTGTGCCCATCCTCAGTAGCGCACAGCCTACAGCGACGCCCTTCCTCCGGCGTATTGATGCCAATTTCCCATCCATAAGGGTACCCAAGTTTGATCCTGGATCTCACCACCTCGCACAACCGACTTAGAGGACGTTGTGGTGGGAGCAGGCACCCAGCGGCCACATCGGTGTACCACCGGGCACTCGTGCTGCCGCGGCCAGCCTCCTGCTCGTGCACACCCTCGTCTCTGTCCCTCCGCCCGGCGCCTCACAGTGCCCCTCAGCTGTTGGAGGGTCCTGGAAATAATGACAGTCACTGCTTCATTCATGGTCGCCTGCTTGGCCAAGGCGTCTGCTTCCTCATTGCCTGTGATGCCAACATGGGAGGCGACCCATGTGAAGTAATTTAAGCGGCTATCACACGGTGCGTTTCGTCGGACTGTTTCGTCGAACTTGCCATTTGGTTGGACTGTTTGGTCGAACTTCGAGGGTCATTTCGCCGAACATGTTCGATGAAATGGTTTTGTGAAATTATACAAAATGTTGCACATACGTCGAACATACTCTGCGGTCAAAATAAGTCTATACTTTTTTTGTAAGTTATAAATAGTGTTAGCAATTATTAAGCATTGAAATGAACACCATCATATAATACGTTACAGTAAAATGAATACATATCAGTCTATATTATATATGTGATAGATTTTCAGAAATATGAAGTTGTTTTGATGTTTGTGCTTACATTTTGCGGTAAAATGATTACTAGTAGAATTATAGAATATGAGATCTGAGAAGATAACGGGGAGAGAATGGAAATGATGCGTATGGTTTTGACTGAAATGGGATGTGAAATGAATGAGGTGGTTGAAAGGACAGGAAGAGAATGGATGTTATTGCTGCTGGGACATGTGTGGTGAGACAAGGGGCGGATGATTGAGACTGAAAGAGTTTGGAAAGAATGTGCTGTATGGCAAATAGACAGATAAGATAAGATTTTCATCCTATCTAGACACTTTGCAAGTACCAACTACAAGGTTATGACTATACAAAGCGCCGCCACAGTCAGCACGAACTAGGCGGACTCGAACCGCTGACGAATGCACAGGGACGCCGCACATTGCGAACTCACGTCTCTACCAACCTTGCCACCCTGACGGGCTGGCAAATAGACAATAAAACTGCAGGCTTGTATGTAGTTTTTTTTCTTCTGTTTCCCTTTTGTGGTTTTTTTTTATCCTACAGGAGCAGCCGGTTCAAAGGCCTGACCTATGAAGAAAAGGCCACCTGTAATATCAAAATCAGGTAAAAATGGACAAGGACTGCGCGGTCCTTTTCAGAGACACTGACTACATATGGTATTATTTTACACTAGGACCGAAATTCTCTACACAATTTGGCGTGTGGTTTCTGTTACCTTATTGGATTCTAGGAAACATTATCTCTATGAGCTTCCATCGCAAATCATTACTTTTGGAGATAATGCCATGTTGTTCATGGCATTATGACAATTCCGGCAAATTGTCATAGGGAGGCGAGACAAGAGTTTACGTCCACCACACTCTTCTTCCTCTTGTGACCTGCATCGCTTTTGTTTGGTATTTTATCAAACTTTTATTATTGGACCCAGTTAGGAGGTTAAAGGTTAGGTTAGGTAAGGTAAGGTAAGGTTAGGTTAGGTTAGGTAAGGTTCAGGTTAGGTTAGGTTAGGTAAGGTAGCCACGGGTGCGCCTCTGAAAGAAAAGCAATGCAGGTCACAAGAAGAGGAAGAGGGAGGCATTTTGTAAACAAGGAAACTTATTCTTCCTCCCACCTAAAATGTTCATATCTCCGAAACTATTGATTTGCGACGGAAAGCTCAAGGAGAAAATGTCTCTTAGAATACAATAAGGTAAACAAAAACCATGCTCCCAATGGGGAGTTTTCAAAGCTAAGCCGCCAGATGTCTCTCGCGCATCTCACATCCACTGCCCTTTGAGCGTGAATGATCTATCATTTACCGTAAACTCCCTGTACTTTTTCGGGACATATCAGAATTACCCTTCAATACAACAACTGAAACAGTTCTTATTAAAAAATGTAGTTTATCATTTTGTTTTTCAGCACTTGAAGAAAATATTGGCAAAACATAGAATACTTGAAAACTCAATTTCTTAAAATCGTCATTTCATGGAAACACTGCACGTTCAAGCTGAATGAAGCTTCAGGAAGTATGTACTTGTATGTAAGCTTTCGCCGAGTACCTGTTTTGGATGTGTCTGTCTCTTTTGCGACGAACATTTAAACCAAGAAATAGTGTGGCGTTCAGCATCTCCGAAGAAACCATCCCGATGTCGGGATCTGATATCAGTCACTTCTTATCCACGGCTGGGGGGAAGAGTCTTGTTTGTTCTTGTTTTAGGGCTGCGAAGATCCCTTGGGGAACACTATGAGCCCTGGTGATGTCCTATGATGCTATTAAGGGTGGAGTTGACCTTTTCCCCTCAGGAAGGCACAGGTGAGGCAGATAACGGGGATGCATGGTTCCTGCAGCCCGTCTTTTTCAAGACAAAAGTAAAAAAAGCCCCATGTATTGTTTCGATAAGACTGTTGGGAGGGAAATTTATTTAAATTACTTCTTGGTTAAATGTTGTCGTAAAAGAGAGACATATACACCCAAAAAGGCACTCAGTGAAAGCTTAATAAAGTACATACTTCCTGAAGTTTTTTTAGTTAAAAGTCGTGTTTCCCATGAAATGAGTTTTTTAAGAAATTGAGTTTTCAAGTTTTCTATGTTTCCCCCAATATTTTCTTCCAAGTGCTAAAAAAAAAAAAGATAAACTAATTTTTATAAGAACTTTTCAGGTTGTATTAAAGGGGTTTTAAATTTCTATAGTCCCGAAAAGTCCCAAAATTTACGGTAAAAATGATAGATCTTCACCCCAAAGGGGGCAGAGGTACGAGAGCACAAAAAAGAAACGGCTTTTGAGCGGAGCTTATTAGAAAATCCCTTGGTAGGGAAGTTTGGTGCCATCGAAAAAATTTACCTTTTTTTTTTTTTCCGGAAACCTTTTAAAAAGTGGTTTTTTTTCCCCCAAACCTAGGGTCACTTTTTCATTGAAACAAGTATCCCCATCAGAAAAAGCTGTAAAATTTGGGCCCAGGAAAAAAGTCAATGTCTCAGAAACCAGGGAAGTGAGGGAATGTACGAAAGCAACTGTCCCCCGCCCCGCAGGTTCTAACAGGGGGGTTTCCCCGACCCCTTCGACCCCCGACGAGAATATTAACATAACCGAAACTTTAATAACCCCTAAGGGGATGGGGGGGGGTGGGAGGGGGGTGGGGTGTGTTATGCATTATTAGACAATCGTATAATTCTGCAATATATATATATATATTATATATATATATATATATATATATATAGATATATATTTCATAATATATATTATATATATATATATATAATCTATATATATAATATATATATATATATATATAAATATATAATATCATATATAATATATATATATAATATAATTATATATATAATATTATATATATATATAATATATATATATAATAATATATATATATAAATATATATATATATATATATATATATATATATATATAATATAATATATATATAAATATATATATATATATATATATATATATATATATATATTAATATATATATATATATATATATATATATATATATATATAATATATATATATATATATATAATATATATATATATATATATAATATATATATATATATATATAATATATATATAATATATATATATATATATATATATATATATATAATATATATATATATATATATATAATATATATATATATATATATATTTTAAAGGTTACGCATGCATAAATGGATTAATACTGCACATTATACTAAGCAAAAAATAATCTGTTAAGTGGAAAACGGCGGTTAGCGATCGACCGCGCAGTTCTCGTCCACTATAACCCATTTAGCCCACATGAACACGTCTTCATATGTCGCCGTTCTCTTCTAAAACAATCACCTCTCCCTTTTCATCACCAGTAGCTACTTATATATATGCCCCTAAAGTTAAAACATTAAAAACAAATCTCCCGCGCCTCCCACTGTCATCGCTTTCATCTTTGTTTGTTATTGTTGGGTTGAAGCGGTTGGCTCAACCGTGTGCTAGATGTGTTGTCAGTGTTCGACGAACAGGTCCAACCAAATACAAGTTTGGTTCGACGACAACAGTCCGACGAAACGCCTCGTGTGATACCCCGCTTAAACGCTCCTGCCCATGTTGTGAATGGCCTTGACTGCCGCACGAATGGCGGTGTGTCAGGTGGGTATTCCAGTGTCTGCTTGTTGATGCAAGCTTATGGCAGGTCATGGAGTCCGTGACGATGAGGGTGTTGAGGCTGTGGGCGATGGGGCGTGATCCAGAGCCATAGATATGGCTTGTCAGTTCAGTTTGCGAGGAGGATGAGAAATCCGAGGTTCGCGCAGAGGCTGTGTGTACGGGGTGGCAGTGGCGACAGGATCCTCGCCACCCATTTTGCACACAAAGGCTGCGCCTGACCGTCCTTCGGCAGGATCTGTAGATCCGTCGGTGTAGTATACTGCTGCGTATGGCTCCCTGACGCCTTGTATGTTTTGCAGACCTTCCTGCCTCAGTTCCACGGGTAGGCAGTCACGTTTCTTTCGCCGCGGGGGCCTGACAACTGTTGTGATGAGTGTGGCCTCCAACGGGGCCGTTGGCGTTACGCTCCAGAGGAATGACGGCAGTATTTATGGCCTCCCAGGTGACACTAGAGTGTTGTAGTGTCTCATCGCCGTCTTAAGCCACCTGCCTGACCTCGGTGACCTTCATGATGGTTGTGCAGCTGAGTGTGGACGTATCATCGGGATGGTCGGCTCTGATGTATGATTTTATGAGGAAGTTGGCCGTCATAACTTTCAATCTTGTTGTCAATGATGGTACTTGGGTCTCCGCCCTCATGTTTTCAATCTTGGTCCATTTCGGTGCTTCCAAGATGGTCCTCAGCGCCTCATTCTGTATTGTTTCAAGAGATTTCGCATCTGTAGTGGGTGATATGTAGGAGAACAGGAACTGGCATAAATCAACAAGTGAACGTACCAAGGATTTGTATGCGCTCAGGATCACGGTGACCTGAAGCTTCCCATTCCCTTCCATGACATCGCCCTCAATATCCTATTCCTTGCCCTGCATTTGTCCTTCAGATGTTGGATCTCAGCCTTTGCAGCCGTTGTTACGGGCAACAATGACGCCAAGATAAACGCTTTGCCGTCGCTACCCACTCTACGTTCTGACCTTGAAGTCGTAGTGTGTCCAGGGGGGCGTTCCTTGTCTTGGCCATGGCTTTGGTCTTGGTCTGAGATATGGTGAAGCCAATTTCCTCACATTTGTCCGTTAGAAGGTTTAATGATTCTTGCATGGTTAGTGGTGGATGCTCTGACCGTCGTTTGCAGGACAACGTCATCAGCATAGCCGATGTGCTGTGTCCCTCCGGGTTATAAGCGGGTATCACACGAGGCGTTTCGGTTCGGACTGTTTGTCGAACCAAAATGCAATTTGGTTTGGACCTGTTGCGAAACTGACAAAAACACTAGCACACGGTGAGCCAACCCAGCAAACATTGTCATGAGGGCCGCATCAAATTGTGTTCGGCAAATCACAAACGGCCATATTGGCATTGAGTGGCAAACCGTAATTGAATTTTCGGCGCTGGCTGGTCGGAACCGAAATTGTGCGTAATGTCTTGCACCGGGCCTTGTGTCGGTTACGTTACGTTTCTGGTCGTCAGATCTGTGTCGGCAAACCGGTAACCAAACTATTGCCACTACTGAGCCCCCAAAGGGGCCCGGACATAGCATCTATATCGTGCCATAAGCGGGCCAACAAGCAACTGCATCGTGCCACAAGCAAGCCGATTTAGCATCCAAATAGTGCCATAAGCGGGCCTACACACCCAACTGAAATCGTGCCACAAAGCAGGCCGTTTTAAAGCATCCAAATAGTGCCACAAGCAGGCCGATTAGCATTTGAATAGTGGCCACAAGTGGGCCAATATAGCCGCTGAATAGTGCCACAAGGGGCCAATATAGCAAGCTGAATAGTGCCATAAGCAGGCCGATAAAGCAGCTGAATCGCTTTACGTTCCTAATGCCGGGTATAGCACGCGGGACTAGTTACCCTGCCACGACTGCGCACGTCGACAGATGACACACCAGGAAAACATTGACCACGCCTCCCTGGGACCAGAAACATTATCGTCAGATTCGCTTATTTTACCTAAATGTCTACAAAAACTTAACTCCAAACCTATCCAAAATTTAACCAAACCTAAACAAACCTAAAACCAAAACCTTATCTTAACCAAAATTAACCATTTATTTTTATAAGATAATAGCAAGGGTATTTTGGGGTTACTTAAGTTTGATAGGTTAAATTTAAGTTAAGTTAAGGCTTGGTATAGATTGATATAGGTTTGGTTAGGTTTAAGATAGGTTTGGGTTAAGTTTTGTAGACTTATTTAGGTTAAATAAGCGAATCTGATGATAATGTTCTGGTCCTGGGAGGCGTGGCCAATGTTTTCCTGTGTGACGTATCTGCAGCGTGTGCGTAGTCGTGGGCAGGGTAGCTATCCGGGCAGGGCCCGCTAGTTGGCGCGCTACACCGCCCCACTTTTAAATGGAAAACAGATTTGTGAATGGATAACCTGTTGCCAGGATTGAATGGTTTCTCAACTCTTACAGTTTTGAGCTAAGGACCATATAGGGCAACAAAGAATAAAAAAAATTTTCACTATTACTTCAAATTAAGCCATAATCAACAGTCTCGGCTGCAGTATATCAGTCCTTGCCTGTGGTTAGGCAGTCTGGCACTGGCCAACGTCAGCAATCCAATTCACAATGTGTGCCCTAATACACAATCAGGCCGATTGCTACAAGTATAAATACTGTAAATGGAAACAAAAAGTAATGTGTATATAAATATAATTTTCAAAAAATATAAATTCACCTTTTATTGTTACAACAAGTGGAAAAAATAAGTCCCACAGGACAAATGTGGGTTTAAAATCTTCTATAATGAACAGACAAAATAACGGAAAATAAATAAACAAATAAATACATGAATGAATAAATAAATAATTAAAATAAATATCAAATAAACAAATCAAAATACTCGAATGAATAAATAAATAATTAAATAAAATAATATAATATAACATATATATAATATATATTTATATATATATATATATATATATATTATAGATATATATATATATATATATATATATATATATACTATATATATATATAGATATATATATATATATATATTATATATATATATATATATATATATATTATATATATTATATATAGATATATAAATTTTACCCATAACGTTAGTTATAACAGGGAAGACTCTTATGGGGAGCTGTTATCCTGCTCAACGCACTATTCATGAACTATGTACTATATGTGACAAGTCATGGAATATGAGATGGCTGCAAATCTAACATGATGAAACGCCGAGAATAAAAAAATTGGATAAGTATCCATCGATCGTCTAACCTCATAAGAACATTATGGGAAATCTGACGTTTTAAACAGAGAAAGAAGAAGGAAATGTAGCCTGAAAGGTTATCCATCTCTGGTAAATTAGGTTAGATAGGTAGGTTAAGGGAAAACAAAAAAGATTTAATGAAATGCAATCAGAAAAATTATCAGGTTTACCTAATACCACTGAGGAACTATACAACCAGAAGTGTTAAGTCTCAACCCATAACAAATAGGAATAATAATAGAATTCCCACCATCTGTCAGATGTGCAGGGGGATGTCCTGTACAGCCAGGCCCTTGGTTGGCCTTTCTGTTGTCATTAAAGATACCATGTGCCAGCTCCCATGATTGGTGCCTTCTTCACCACCCTAAAAGGCTTTGAATCACAAGTTGCTCTGAAAAAGAAAACTAATATTAGATTTTCATGATACGATGCACTGTCATAAGTTTACTAAACTCTTTGCAGATGTTCTTATTTGTTTCTACGGCCAATAATCTTCACAAAAGAAATTGTGTAAACCTGCAATCACTTCAATTACACCTTACAATACAATATAGAACACAATCAGTGGCGTACCGAGGGGGGAGGCCATGCGGCCATGCCTCCCACTTCCCCTTTTGGCAAAGAAAAAAATATAACCAATATAGATATATAGAGATAGCACCAAATATATATATATATATATATATATATATATATATATAGAGAGAGACGGAGAGAGATGAGGGAGAGAGAAGACATAGGAGAGGAGGCGGTACCGATGGAGAGAGAGGAGAGAGGGAGGGAGACGAGAGAGGAGCGAGAGGAGAGGGAGAGAAGAAGAGAGGTGACGAGAGTAAGAGATCGAGATGAGAGAGGAAGATGAGAGAGTGGGTGAGTTGAGGTGGTTGACGAGGAGAGGAAGGGGCGAGAGGAGACGGCAACGGGAGGCGAGGGTAGGGGAGACGAGAGTGGGGAGGCGGGCGGGAGTGACCGAGGAGGACCGAGGAAGAACGGAGAGAGCGAGTGAGGGCGAGAGGAGGGCGCGACAGAGAGGAGATGAGAGGAGAGTAGAGAGCGTAGAGAGAGAGAGAGAACGTAGAGCGAGATTGATGGCGAGAGAAACTGTGATGACGGTTTTGATGAGCGGAGGAGCAATCGTGAGACGAGGAAGGAGGAGACGAGTGATGCGGTTGCTGAGAGGGAGAGGGAGGGGAGCGAGGGAATGAGACGAAGGAGAGAGAGAGGGGACTGAAGGAGAAAGGTCGCTGATCGAGGAGAGACACGAGGGGGAGACGTGGGCGTTACGGTGTGAGGAGGAGGAGAGAGAGGAGAGGAGCTGGACGACAGGATCGGGGGGAGAAGGAGCTTTTGGAGGGAGTAGGGAGTAGGAGATGAGGAGGCGGGGAGCGAGAGGAGAGAGAGAAGAGGAGGAAAAAAACAAAAAATTATTATTCTAAAAAAAAACAAAAAAAAAATTCTATATTGTTTTTATTTCCCTATATATATATATTAGTTTTTTTGGATTTGGGTTGTTTTTGGATTTTTCATATAAATGCGATTTTTTCATACTTTTAATATATATTTTTTTAACAAATATTTTTTTTTTTATTGATTTCTGGATTTATATATATATATATATAGATATATATATATATATATATATAGATATATATAATATATTATATATATATATAATATATATATATATATATATAAGATATATATATATATATATTTTTTTTAATTTTTTTTTTTTCATTATTTTACTTTATATATAAATTGTTATTATACAGTTTATTTATTTATATATTTTAGATTTATATATATTTTTTTCAATTTTTTTATTTTAGGGATTTTTTTTATTTTTTGAATTATATATATATATATATATATAACTATATATTACATATTACATAAATAATATATATATATATTACATATATATATGTATATCTATATGTATAGATAATTGGTATATATATAGCCTATATATATATATATATATATATATATATTATATATAGATCTATATTATATATATATATATATATATATTACAGTATAATATATATATATATATATCTTATATAAATATAGATATCATGTATATATATATATATATATAATGTATATATTATATATATAATATATCTATATATATATATATATTGCCCCCCCCCTTTTCAATTTTCTGGGTACGCCACGACCACAATACAAAGACCATTATCAATAGACCACAATACAAAAGAATGGTGGCGCAAATATCAATGGATGAAAAAAGATGTCTAAACTATTTATGATTAGCTACTTAAAAATAGTGGCATTGTACAATCCTGTCGAAATTGAGAGCATTAAAGTTATTTCGTAATTTCTTCTATAGTATCCTAAAACTGTTGGGATTTACGACATTATTATTTTTTTCCTACACCTATACACCTATTCCCCCCCCCTGCACTGTCGGGGTTCGCATAAACTAAAAATTTGACACTCTACCAAATCCATACGCAATGCATCCTTTACCTAGAATTGAGATTACGGCAATCATTGGGGTGTAAAATAATACCCACTTAACCTAAACAAGGAAATTGTTTTGCGTCGCCTAACCTGAATCAAGAGGAAACTGGGGAGGATAAACTTTTTTTGCAAAATGAGGCATTCCGATTTTTTTTAAAAAGCCATCATTCGTAACACACCAGCAATAATAGGAAGCAGATAACAATGTTGTCAACCACATACTGCAAGTAATGGGGGAAAGGTGACCAAAAAAGGCTGTAGATAAGGACGTGCTAAGGGGGCAGATGTACAAGGTGAAGGCAGTGAGAACTACGTGCGGGGTAATGTAGAGCAAACTGCAGTGAGACCGTAGGCAGCGGGGGTCGGGGCGTTAAATGAAGAGATGAGAGGGACAGGGAAGAAAAGTACAGTGGAGGGGTACAGCAGTTGGTGTCGTAAAAATACAACGTTGTTAGACGTTTGGGACGGAAAAAAACAACACTCCAGTTGTAAAAGTGAGCAAACCTAAAACCTAATGAAACCATTTGTAACTAAATGGAAGCTACCCCGCAAACTCAAACCTAACTGAGCCGTGGTCCCCGTAAACGAACAGAAACTGAGCCGTGCGAGGAAATCTAACCTTAACTTAGCCGGGTGCCCTTAAACTAAACCTAGCAGAAGAAAAACATGTTATGTTGGGGCACAACATTGCATTGCTCCTTTCACACCGTCGTTTCTCATCCACTTTAACACTTGAACACGTAGAGGTTTGCCATATTACAATAGTTTATGAGGAGTGTATACAGGAGTAGTACAAACAGCCCTTTACAAAACACAAACGCTTTTTGGGGCAAAGGTGTGGAGAGGAGAGAGAGGGAGCGAAAACACACACGTGATAGAAACAGGAGTGAAAGGTGAAACAGACTTGAATACAGACCAGGGTCATAGTCTATAAGAGTAGGCCCAGAAGTAGGGCCAGTACTGCTGTACCACAAGGGCTACATCAGACACCCCATTCATCACAATCACCAGTAGAAAACTGCAGTTTAATATATCCATCTACCAAAATTCTCCTGGGACATAAATGGGGGGCTGCGCCCCGCCATTCAAGGAACCCCCCCACCCCGCTAGTAAACTAACCAGCCTGGGCATTGCTTACTTATCTCATTAGAACCTCGCTGGGATCGGCTGGGGAGGATGGGAGGGATTTCGCCCCCCTCCAGACCCCCCCATGTTGTATATCTCATTTCCGTCGGGTTCACCCCTAGGGATTAGAAATGCTGCTGAAATTGTCAGTTCTATAACTTGGAGGGACGGTTATGAATATGCCCTTCTTGTAATGCTTTTGATAACTGCATTACAGTAGAACCCCAATCACCAAGTAGCTAAACTATATTCCCAAGTACAAGCCTTATTACTAACTCCCTGAAGCGGTACCAATTCTAGAGTCCTTTCCCGCCTTTATTAGCGGGGGGGGTTTTCCCATCAGGACCTTCAACAGATCACTTGGTGATACCTCTAACACGAATTATAAAGTGGAGCGGAGAGCTGCCGCCCCCCTTCACCCTCTGTGCCCTCCCCCCCCCTAAACGACCCCCTTGAAAACCCCTTCAAAAATTATTACTATGGTAATGATTAATATTCTACCCTCACTATAACCTAACTAAACTCAAATAACCTAGCTCGCCTAACCCACTATAACAAAGCCTAACCTTACTAATAACCTCCTAGAGAGACTACAAAAAATTTCCCAATTTACTAAAAACCTTACCTCAATTAACCTAACCTAACCTGGTAAATTTCTAGTTCCCCGCAATTAAAGTTCTCGCTAGGAGGTATTGGGTAAGGTTTTGGGAAAAGTTACTAGTGAGGTTATTAGGTTAGTTAAAATTATTTTGGGGATCCAGAGGATGAGGGCATTTAGGGGGGGCCCAGGGGGGTTGAAGGTGGCATCGTTCCCTAATTTATATTTACGTGGTTAGAGGTATCTGAAATTATACTGTTAAGGTCTGGATGGAAAACAAAAACAATAATACCGGGCGGGAAAAGGACTCTAGAAATTTATCTGAGGGTAAAGGCAAAAGTTACTGACGGATTTTATAAGTCTTGCCTATATTATTGAGCATTTATCATCCTAAGTTTGTCCACCACCCTTTCCTACGTACCTTTATAAGTCTTTGTGGAAGTAGATGAAGTCGATCCTCAGCCTGAGAGGCCTGGTTCAAGAGCAGTAAATGTAGCGCCGCGGGCGCCCTTATTCGGCCACTTCCACTGGTATATTTGGAAACTATTTTGGCTTCGAGGGGACAACGCCGTCACAACGGGGCGCGAGGTGGCCACCAGGCTGGCTACGATTCAGCCACCTAAATAATCAACAATTATCCTTACATCGAGCTTTGAACCCTATTTAAGTACTTCAGAGCCCGTCACATTCATGTCAACATCCACTTATAATATATTATCTTTGTGTGTGTGGTGGGCCGAGTCAAGGCACACGGACTATGGTTGGGGGCTCTCTGTACGAATTTATCAATTAATTGGCCCACGAATATACAGTTCCCGCTGCAGGGCCGACATCGGCTTCATCCGATTTGCCGAAACCAGTCGCCCTGCCGCCGGTGCCGATACGTACCCGGCACAAGCCGACAGAGGCCCGCATAGCACATGTTTGCTGGGAACCGCTTCACCCAACAATAACAAACAAAGATGAAGTGATGACAGCGAGAGGCGCGGAGATTTGTTGTTTATGTTTTAACTTTAGGGGCATATATATACGTAGCTACTTGTGATGAAAAGGGAGGAGGTGATTGCTAGAAGAGAACAGCGACAGATGAAGACGCGTTCATGTGGGCTAAATGGGTTATAGTGGACGAGAACTGCGCGCCGGTTAGGTTAAGTTTCGGTTAGGTTAATAATCCCGTCAGGGGGTCGAAGGGGACGGAGCCCCTCCCGTTTGAAGGTTAGGTTCGGTTAGGTTAGGGTAATAATTTCATCACAGCAGGGCGTGGCAGAGCCCAAAATGGAGTGGCGGGCGGGCGGCCGCCGGCCACTGTTACCTGTGGCCACCGAAACCTGTGGCGGGCGGCCCGCCCGCCCGCCCAATTGCCCAATGGCCCAAAACCACACGCCCAATTGTGTAAGCAGTTTCGGTCCTAGTGTGAAATAAATACCAATTGTAGTCAGTGTCTCAGGAAAGGACCGCGCAGTCCTCGTCCATTTTCCGGATCTTGATATTACAGGTGGCCCCGTAGTGTAGTGGTTAGCACGCTCGGCTCACAACCGAGAAGTCCCGGGTTCGATCCCCGGGCGGAGCGAAGACAGATGGGTGGTCTTTCTTAAAACCCGAGCCCCTGTCCACCCAGCAGTGAATGGGTACCGGGTGTTAGGTTGTGGGACCCCCCTCCCGGGGTGGTGGCTTCCCCCAACCTAAGCCCGAGCGGTAGATCACTATGGCTCTGAGGAATTATCCTAAACAAACAAACAAACACCACATTCTCTCCAAACTCTTTCCCTGTCTCAATCATCCGTCCCCTTGTCTCACCAGTCATCACACAGTCCCAGCAGCAATAACAGCCATTCTCTCCTGTCCTTTCAACCACTCATTCATTTCACATCCCATTTTCAGTGAAAACCACACGCATCATTTCCATTTTCTCCCGGTTATACTTCTCAGATCTCATATTTTACTAGTAATCATTCTACCGCAAACACATCAAATCAGCTTCATATTTCTGAAAATCTTCACATATATAATTAGACTGATCTGTATTAATTTTACTGTAACGTATTATATGATGGTGTTCATTTCAATGCTTAATAATTGCTAAAACTATTTATACTTACAGAAAAAGTATAGACTTATTTTGACCCAGAGTATGTTCGACGAAATGTCCAACATTTTGTATAATTTCACAAAACCATTTCATCGAACATGTTCGGCGAAATGACCCTCGAAGTAGTTCGAGGGTCATTTCGCCGAAACATGTTCGATGAAATGGTTTTGTGAAATTATACAAAATGTTGCACATACGTCGAACATACTCTGGGTCAAAATAAGTCAATACTTCTCTGTAAGTTATAAATAGTGTTAGCAATTATTAAGCATTGAAATGAACACCATCATATAATACGTTACAGTAAAATTAATACAGATCAGTCTATATTATATATGTGATAGATTTTCAGAAATATGAAGCTGATTTGATGTGTTTGCATTTTGCGGTAAATGATTACTAGTAAATAGAGATCTGAGAAGTATATCGGGAGAGAATGGAAATGATGCGTGTGGTTTTCACTGAAATGGGATGTGAAATGAATGAGGTGGTTAAAAGGGGACAGGAAGAAAAATGGCTGTTATTGCTGCTGGGACTGTGTGATGACGGGTAGACAAGGGGACGGATGATTGAGACAGGGAAAGAGTTTGGAGAGAATGTGGTGTTTGTTTGTTTGTTGGAGGATAATTCCTCAGAGCCTAGTGTTTCTACCGCTCGGGCTTAGTGTTTGGGGGAAGCCCACCCCCCCGGGGAAGGGGGGTCACAAACCCTAACACCCGGTACCCATTCACTGCTGGGTGGACAGGGCTCGGGTTTTAAGAAAGACCACCCATCTGCCTTCGCTCCGGGCCCCGGGGTCGAACCCGGGACTTCTCGGTTGTGAGCCGAGCGTGCTAACCACTACACTATACGGGCCACCTGTAATATCAAAATCCGGTAAAATGGGCGAGGACTGCGCGGTTTCCTTTTCTGAGACCACTGACTACATATGGTACTATTTCACACTAGGACCGAAAATTGCTTCCAATTGGGCGTGTGGTTTTGGGCCATTGGGTAATTGGGTGGGCGGGCGGGCCGCCCGCCACAGGTTTCGGTGGCCAAAGGTAACAGTGGCCGCGGCCGCCCGCCCCCCCGCCCGCCCGCCACTAGATTTTGGGCTCTGCCACGCCCTGCTGGGATGAAATTATTACCCTAACCTAACCGAACCTAACCTTCTAACGGGAGGGGCTCCGTCCCCTTCGACCCCCTGACGGGAATATTAAATTAACCTAACCGAAACTTAACCTACCCGGCGCGCAGTTCTCGTCCACTATAACCCATTTAGCCCACATGAGCGCGTCTTCATCTGTCGCTGCAGTTCTCTTCTAACAATCACCTCCTCCATTTTCATCACCAGTAGCTACGTATATATATGCCCCTAAAGTTGAAACATTTAAAAACACATCTCCCCGCCTCTCGCCTGTCATCGCTTCCCTCTTTGTTTGTATTGTTGGGTGAAGCGGTTGGCTCAACCGTGTGCTAGTGTTTTGTCAGTGTTCGACGAACAGGTCCAACCAAATGCTTGTTTGGTTCGACGAAACAGTCCGACGAAACGCCTCGTGTGATACCCGCTTAAGGGTGTCTGGCAAGCACGTTCATCATGATATTAAACAGTGTAGGACTGATGACTCCTCCCTGTGGCGTTCCATTGTCTAGCCTCATGTTTCAGAAGCTTTCCCCAAAAATAAACAGGGGCCTTTCTTCCGAGAGGTATTGCTGACCAAGGAGGAGCTTGTTTTTCACCCCCAAACTTTGGTGAACTCAGGAGGATTGGCAGGGGTTTGTGCCCTGTAAATTTTTTTTTCTATATCAAGAAGCACAGCGTTTTGCCTTGTCATTTGCTGGGTTTTGGGCATGCCAACTTCTCTCTCTCTCTTTTTTCCTCTCCTCTCCTCTTTCCTCCCCTCTCTTTTCTCTCTCCCCCCCCGCCAGGGCATGCAGTGCTCCTGTGCGAGGAAGAGAGAGGAGGAGAGAGAGAAAAGAGAGGAGAGAGAGGAGAGGAGTCATGCAGCTGGACTTGTATCAGTTCCATATGAATGATCAGTCAACTTGCTTTTCCCCATGGCAACATATACGGAAGGTTACTTTGAAGGGGAAGTTTTTTCCCAAGTATAAAAAGGGTCACTTTCTTTCCCCCTTTTCATTCTCCCTCTTCATCTTTTACTGTTCCCCCTTTCCCTCTCTCTCTCCTCCCCCTTCTCCTTCTCTCTCTTCTCTCTCTCTCTCTCTCTCTCTCTCTCAATTATAAGCTAAAATATAAAAAAAAAAAAATTTTCATTTGTGCTTTTTCCCACCCTTCCGCCTCCTCCCCTCTCTCTCTCTCTCTCTCTCTCTCTCTCTCTCTCTCCTCTTTTCTCTCTCTCTCTCTCTCTTCTTCTCTCCCCTTCCTCTTCTCTTCTCTCTCTCTCTCTCTCTCTCTCTCCCTTCTCCCTTTTTACAAATAATATAAAAAAAGTCCCCAAAATATCTCCCCACAAAATAGAAATTTACCCGTAATGTTGTGTGTGGACCCCTGAGTATAAGCCCCCCCCACACCCCCGCCTCACCGCGCGCTGTTTGGGTTCTAATTTTCCCCTAGTCCCAAACAAAAATAGACTTCGGCTATGCCATCCGGAAAAACCCCGGGCCTTAAAGTAATCGCCCGCCCCCCTTTTTTTTCTTTGCATTATTATGTCTTTAAAAAATACTAATCCACAAAAAAATTATTAAAATTTTTCGACGCCTTATTTCCTGAAACATACTTATGTAAAAAGCGCGGGAAAAAAACAACACCCCCTTTCCCAGCCGGGGGGGGAACTTGCTGGCGACGTCACCGGGACCCTCCCCCCCGGGCCCTATACAAATAACGGAGACTGGGAGAAAAATGTAGTACTTGGGGAATTTTGGGGTTTTCTGATTTTTTTTTTTTGCGATTGGATATATTTTGCATTTTAGGATACAGCAAAAAAGAGTCCCTTTGCAGAGAGTTAGCACCCTTTTCTGACCTATTTTACCATGATATGTCGTGCAGCGCCCGGGATGGCGGGGGAGAGGAGCGCGGTTGACAATGGCTTCACCCGCGCTCCTCTCACCCCCCATTCAGGCCTGCCAGACATTTTCATGGTCAAAAAGGGCAAAATGGGTGCTAAGCCTTTGCAAAGGCAAGCTTTCTTGCTGTACCCATGAAGGATGCCAGTATAGCCCTATCGCAAAAAAAATATCAAAAAACCCAAAATTCCCCCAATACTACATTTTTTTCCGTGTCTCCTGTATTTGTACAGGCAGGCTGGGAGGGTCACTTTTGTGACGTTGCCCAGCCTGGTGCTCGTCTCTGTTTGCCATTTTGTTTTTAGAGCTCGGGAAATTTACAGATTTTAATGCGGATCATTTAAAAAAAGGGGACTGGATGCAAAAATGACAACATTTGTTTTTTTTACTCGATCTGGCTATATTTTTTCTGCATTAAATAGGAATGATGAAATGGTTTGGGCGATTCTTTAAATACCCTGCCCCTCGTTCCCCCCCCCCCCCCCCCCCCCCCCCCCCCCCCCCCCCCCCTCCTCGCAGTTCCGCGATTCACTGGGGACGTAGTTTTTGGGTCAAGAGGTGGCATGGGCATTTTTTCAATGCCCCTTTTTGTTGTGTAAAACTGCATTCTGGCAGAGGTACTGCTAGACCTTCTTTTTTTACAAATTTTTTAACCGACGCCCCGTATCACTGACTTTTTTTATTTCCCATTCTCCGCGGACCCCTTAGATCTACGCAAGGCAAAGGGGGTGAACGATTAAATTCATTAGAGGAACGCCTCGGGGTGGTTCCATGAGGGAGAGAGAGAGAGAGGGGAAGAGAGAGAGAGAGAGAGAGAAGGGGAGAGAGAGAGGAAGAGAGAGAAAGAAGGAGAGGAGAGAGAGAGGGGAAGAAGGGGGGAAGAAGGGGAGAGAAGAGATTAAAAAAAAAAAACTTTAAAACATTGGTAAAAAAGAGGAGTATGTGTTTAAAATCCCCTTGCGACGCAAGGACATCTGAGCAGTATTAGACCTTATCAATATCAATATTTATAAGCTTTGGCCGGATGCAATGTGCTCCTTGCTGGTTGAATAAATTCCACCAAGAAATGCCCTTGCATCTAGGAAATTTTAAAGTTTTCCCAAACCATTTAGGGAAAAGAAATCAGCCTGTAATCGCATGGTTTTTTCCCCCAGGGAAAAATTATAGTCAGGGGGCAGAGGGTCGGAACCTTGCAATATCTTGATTACAAGTTTTATTGTTTTTTTGGGGGTTTTGGGGTATCTGAGACCGAAACGCATGATGCCATCTGCATCATTTAGCTTTTTTTTATAGCCAAAATTCAAAATGGCCGCCACCGAAAACAGTTTTGAAAAATTTAAATTTTTTTTTTATGTAAACCCCCAAATATAAATTTGGTCATATATTTAGGAAAAGGGGATAGTGGAATTTAATTTTAAAAAAAAAACAATGTGTAGAGAACATTTAATTTGCCATAAATCCCCAAGGGGCTGCCAAAGTCAGCTTTTGCGTTAAAATCAAAAATTGTAAACGGGGCGAAGAAAGGTGTTTTTACGCCTAAAAACCCATGTTTTGTGGTATGAGGTCCAAATTAGGCAATAAATACTTTTGAAACACTTTTTACCCTATATAATTCCAAAAATTGCCCCAAAATTTTAAATTTTTGCGTAAAACTTGTAACCTTTGGAAACCCGTTTTTATATAAAGATGATTTTTAGGCTGCAAACCCATGTTTTGGGGTAAAAATGAATCCGATTTAGGCAATAAAATAAAATTTGGAACCCCTTTTACCAGTATAAAAACCAAGATGCCACCAAAAAATTTTATAAAACATTATAAATTGAACCAGTTTGAACGAAACATGATTTTTCCTAAATAGGGTTATTTCTTGCAAAAACAACGATTTCATTATTATCAAGGGAACAATGCCACAAACAAAATGCCAAAACATTTGACTTGT
This sequence comes from Chionoecetes opilio, assembly GCA_016584305.1. Lineage (NCBI taxonomy): Eukaryota > Metazoa > Arthropoda > Malacostraca > Decapoda > Majidae > Chionoecetes > Chionoecetes opilio. The sequence goes on along the minus strand of JACEEZ010000943.1, from coordinate 44,961 downwards.
TTTCCCCTTTTCCGCTTCTCTCTCTCTCCCCCCCCCCCCCCCCTTTTTTTTTTTTTCTTTTTTTTTTTTTAAAAAATTAAATATAATCAAGTCACGCACATATCTGCCAAAAATGAGCAGTTACCCGTAATGTTGTGTGTGGAGCCTGAGTATAAGCCCCTCCCACACCCCCGCTCTCACCGCGCGCTGATTGGTTCTAATTTTCCCTAGTCCCGAACAATAATAGACTTCGGCAATATGCCATCCGGAGAGACACCGGCCTTAAAGTAATCGTCCAGACCCATTTTTTCTTTGCATTATTATGTCATTCAAAATACCTAATCCACAAAAAATTATTAATTTCGACGCCTTATTCCCTAAAAACATGACTTATGTAAAAAGCGCGGGAAAAACAACAGCCCCATTCCAGCCGTGGCGGGAACTTGCTGGCGACGTCACACGAGTGAGCCTCCCAGCCCGGCCCTATACAAATACACGGAGACTCGGAGAAAAATGTAGTACTTGGGGAATTTTGGGTGTTTCTGATATTTTTTTTTTGCGATGTGGCTATACTTGCATCCTTCATGGATACGGGCAAGAAAGATGTGCCTTTGCAGAGAGCTTAGCACCCATTTCTGCCCCTATTTGACATGATAATGTCTGTGCAGCGCCTGGCAGTGGCGGTGAGAGGAGCGCGGTTAGACAATGTGCTTCACACCGCGCTCCTCTCACCCCCACTGTCAGGCCTGCACAGACATTATCATGGTCAAATAGGTCGGAAATGGGTGCTAAGCTCTCTGCAAAGGCACAGCTTTCTTGCTGTCCCCATGAAGGATGCCAGTATATGCCATATCGCAAAAAAAAAATATCAGAACACCCAAAATTCCCCAAGTACTACATTTTTCTCCGTGTCTCCGTGTATTTGTATCAGGCAGGGCGGGGAGGCTCACTTGTGTGACGTTGCCGAGCCGTGGTGCGTCGTCTGCTGTTCGCCAGTTGTGTTTTGAGAGCTCGGGAAATTTACAGATTTTGAATGCGGATCTTTTAAAAAACGGGTGACTGGATGCAAAAAGTGACAACATTTTTGTTGATATACTCGATCATGCTATATTTGACTGCCATTAATCAGATAGAATGGTCTGGACGATTACTTAAATACGTCCCCTCTTACCCCCCCCCCCCCACCCCCCCTCCTCCTGCAGTTCCCGACGTCACTGACACGTAGATTTTCGTGGTCTAGCAGTTGGCACTGGGCTTTTTTCTAATGCCTTTATGTTGTTTAAAATCTGCATTCGGGCAGAGGTACTGCTAGACACTTCTTTATTAAAATTTTTTTCAACCGACGCCACCGTATACACTGACTTTCTTTATTGCCTCATTCTCCGCGTGACCCACGTGTAGATCTACGCAAGGCAAGGTGGTGAACTGATTAAGTCTACATTAGAGGAACATGCCTCGGTGTGGCCCTCCATGAGAGAGGGGAGAGAGAGAGAGAAGGAGAGAGAGAGAGAGAGAGAGAGAGAAGAGAGGAGAGAGAGAGAGATAGAGAGAGAGAGAGAGAGAGAGAGAGAGAGAAGGAGGGGAGAGAGAGAGAGAGAGAAAAGTTTAAAAAAATTAAATTTAATACATTGGTAACATAAGAGGAGTATGTGTTAAAGTCCCGGTTGCGACGCCAAGGACTATCTTAGCAGTATTAGACCTTATCAATATCAATATTTAAAGCTTTGGCCGGATGCAATGTGCTCCTTGCTTTAGTTGAGATAAATTACCACCAAGAAATGCCCTTGCATCTAGGAATTTAATGTCCCCCTAAATCCATTCTGAGGAAATGCAAATCAGCCTTGCTAATCGCATTTGGTTTTCTCCACAGGAAAACTTATAGTCAGGAGGCAGAGGGTCGGAACCTTGCAATATCTTGATTTCAATGTTTTTTGTTTTTTTGGGCTTATTGGGGTATCTTGAGACCGAAACTGCATGGATGCCACTCTTGCATCATTGAGCATTTTTTTATAGCCAAAATTCAAATGGCCGCCACCGAAAATCAGTTTTTGAAAAATAATTATTTTTTATGTAAACACCACAAGATAAAAAATTTGGTCATATATTTAGGATAAAGGAGATATGTGAATTAATTTCAAACAAATACAAGTGTGTAGAGAACATTTAATTTGCATAAATCCAAGGTGGCTGCCAAAACGTCAGCATTTTTGCGTAAAACGTCCCTAAATTTGTATAACTGGTTCAGATAGAAAGGTGATTTTTGACGCCCAAACCTATGTTTTGTGGTATGAGGAATCCAAATTAGAGCATAAATTACTGTTTGAAACACTTTTTTTACCCTATATAATTCCAAGATTGCCGCCAAAACTTGAGAATTTTTGCGTAAAACATTGTAACTTTTGAACCAGTTTTGATATAAAGATGATTTTGAGGCTGCAACCTATGTTTTGGGGTACTATGAATCCGATTGAGGCAATAAAATAATATTTGGAACACTTATTACCATGTATAAATCCAAGATGGCCACCAAATATTCATATAAAACATTATAATATTGAACCAGTTTGAACAGAAACATGATTTTGCCTTAAATAGGGTTATTTTCTTGCAAAACAATCGATTACATTCATTATCAATGGTAACAATGCACAACAAAATGCAAAAACATTTGCAGCTATTAATAATGCAAATTATCATAGAAATAGTCCAAGAATAATTAAATAGCAGATCCTATCTAATCTGCTTCATCTGCACTATAGTCACTTTCTGAAGAGTGGCCATCAGCAACAACTATTGTGAACTCATTTTGACAACTGACTTCAGAATCTGAACATTTTTAGTATAGTATGATGTACAGGATAGTCCAGCTGACTTGCAGCTGTACGAGGCTCTGGCACAAGGTCTGTCTGAAGCACAACCACATGCAATCACTTTCATGAGTTCTGGAGCACATGAGATTTCGATTCCAGTTTCAGGTTGCAGAACTCCATTGTCCACATGCCATCCGAACTTGGTGAAATCGAGGTTGGGTGGATCTTTCTGATCTGCTGCTTTCCAAAGAATGCATGGAAGGTGCGCCCGAAGAATATGGCACTCGAGCGCTAGCTTTGTCGGTGGAAGTGTTTTGATCGGTGGCATAGTCGATTTGCTACTGAAAGTCTTTTGACGCAAATCTGCCATAGCATCTATTTTCTTGCTACTGTAGAGAAGACACATGAAGAGTTTCCCAGAACGTAGGACTGTTTCAAGATCAGCGTTTGGTTCTCCATATGAGTGCAGGTCGATATCTCTGTGCTTCTTTATAGCTGTTATTGCAGAAGCTTTATCCTTCTTGAATGGGTAAGAGAGAGTGTCGCAGCCCGACAAGGCATGTGCAGCAAGCAGGTTACCACATGCATCTCCAAGCTCAACAACAGACGTGTTTATGTCTATCAGCATGCCATCAAACTTTTTCATCTGGATGGAGACATCAGGTTTCTGCCACTTCCATACAAAATACATCAGGAGAACAAAAATGTCATTGTCATCGGCATTGACTTGGATGTTCCTTTTGCCTTGCTCTACGAGTAGATTGGTGTACGAGATTATGTTTACATCAGCATCTTCATGTCCAAACAAGCACTGCTCCTCTCCAACCATTGTGACATTTTCAGATCTTATATTTGTACACAGCTGATCAATGAGTTCCTTTTTGCTGGAATCGGACTTCATGATAACTTCCCTGTGAGGTAAGAGAGTTTGCATTGTCAGCTTGTGGTGTGTATGGACTGTACCCTCAGCTCGTCATTTGCGTTCATGTTGTTTGATTGACATCAAAATATCTATAAAAAACGACATACATCTCATGATCACCAGTCTCCACTGCACTGTCATCAATTTTCATTGCTCTCTCAATCAATCTCTCGAAGTTTTGGACAAAGACATCAACTGTTGAGTGTTTGGGCCAGGTGACAACTTTTTTTTTTTTTTTTTACATTTGTGCCTATAGCGCCTGTAGGCAGTGGTGACCAGGGGCTCCGATGGTAGGCTCTGGATGTTCACTTGAGGGCCGTGATGGTTGGTCCTCGCCCGTGGTGGCGCAGGCAGGATTTTTATAGTGACGCCTGTAGAGGCTCATGCCGCCCCCCTGTGTCCTCCGATGCACTCGCAATCGAAGGTAGTTGATGGGCAGGGCATGTGGGTGTTCTTAGGCCACTCGACGGTGCAGAAAGGTTTTGGGTTTCTTCGGGGATCGAACTCGGGTCACCGAGAACGCCAGTCGGAGACGGTAACCACTCTGCTACCGCCTCCCCCAGGTATATCTGTTCGTTCCCATCAATTATAATTATGGTGGCATCAACTGATGGAGACTCTTTTTTCGTGAGAAATTCATCAAAGAAAGCAGGTGGCACGGGTGACATTTCATATTAAAAAACGTACTTCAAGCTGATTTTCCTTTTGTCTGTGATCAATATGAAGCGGCTGAATAATTTTTCCATGTCGTACAAAATTTTGTCTTTCACCTTGACACCCTTCTTCATTGTCTCCATCGACACCACTTGACGATGCATGGTATGGTAGAAGTTTCCTGGGAGGTTGTTCATAAATACTGTTGCCATTTTGTCACCAATCTCTACGGCATCCTCAACATTGACCTTGTCGTTGGCCGTGCATCCATTCACAATGTTGAACACCTTAGCTTCATCAGTCTGATGCAAAGGGTGGGGATGCAAAGCTAGCTCTTCGCGCAGTTTTTGTCTGTCAGAAGAGTCCAATTTTCTCCTGTTTCCCCCTTCTTCTTTATGTTTTTGTGTCTTTGTATCATATTCGTCATCCTTCTCGTCATCGAACATATCATCCATTATCTGTGACAGCATGGTACACAGGTGATTACAAAGTACCCAGGTCGCCACCTGGTCAGCGTTAAGAGTCAGACAAACCAATCCGCCCTTGGCTTTGCCATATCTGATATAAGTCTGTTCTCCAAACTGGTCACGTCCAGACTGAATTGAAGAATCCATCTTTGTGTCTGCAAACATGTTCCCCAAGTTGATATTTTGTCTTGGCTTCTTCTGGAAGGTCACGCGTTGCTTCAAGAATATGCCATGACAAAAAACGAGCATATTCCAGGACCATGCAAAGAAATATGTCACCTTTTCTTTTTCAGGGATAGATGGGGGAGGGACCAGTTCCCTTCTCCCCAGCTCTCACAAAAAATGCATGATCACCACGGGGATTTGGGCAATAAACCCACTTTTTCCAAAGGGGCGAGAGCGTCCTTGTCTACGAAATCCGAAGTTCACAAGTGTGTGGCTTCCAATTTTCAGTGTCTTCCAGAAAAACGTCCCCAAACATTCTGAGGCCTCAAAGAGCCTTTGGCCAGGGCTTTCCCATTGAGCATGTCCCCCACCGAAAGGCTGCACGGAAACTTCTTCAAGCCCATTTTTTAGTGTACCAACCACCAATAAAAAACTTAATGTATGCATTCCCCCAGGTGTGATTTTTTAATGTCTTCCATCGCCTTGGATCGACCTTTTTTTTGTATAACCTTGAAAAATTGCATACACAGTGGCGGTCCTAGGCCCTGGGGGGACATGGAATCGCCCAGGGGGGGCATGTCGAGGGGGGGCATGGAGCCCGAAAAAATAATAAAAATAATAATAATAATAAAAAAGTAATAATAATGTAAATGAGAAATCAAATAATAACAGTACTAATAGTCAGTATAATGTCAAGATAATTCATGGTGGGACGTGTACATATAGGGGAGGGTCGGGGCCAAAAAAGGGCCTTATTTAAGGGATACCCCTCCACACTTTAGAAAAGGCAAAAGGTATTTTTGGGGTTCGTTGGAGTCTACTTTAAAGGGGTTTTTTTACAGTAATTCAAATTTAAAACAGGGCCCATTTCCCTATTTAACCCATTCACCCATAAAAAATTGAAAATTTTTTTAATATTTTAAAATTGTTTTTTTTTGGCACTTAAAAAGTTTAAATTACATTTTAGGATTCACTTTAAAAAAATGATTTTTTTTACAGTCAGTTCAAATTAAAACAGGCCATTTAACCCATTTAACCCTTTAACCCATAAAAAATTGAAAATGTTGGAATATTTTAAAAAATTGTTTTTTGGGGCATTTACAAAGATTACTACAGTTTTTACCCATCATTTCCGTATCTCTCCGACTTCATCTCCATTTGCCACCTCAATTATCTCCGGCCCCGATTCGACTTTCCCACCACGGGAAAAAAATGTCAATGCACTCAGTCCAGAAATGACCCCTTTTGGCTTTTTTGTCCGCGACAACTTTTGTCATTGCAGTACAAAGGGTTGGGGTCTCTAACCTCTGCGGGTGCCGATTCATTCTTGTACATTTTTTTGGACCAGTTCATCCTTCTTCACATGCCAACCATGGTCAACTGGGTTCATGTTCTATTTTGCGATGTGACTCTGACACCACACTGCTACTTGGTATTGGGCCGCAATACATTTTGTTCGAAGGATCATCTTTTGGGTGGCAGTAAGGTGCGAGCTTATCATTGTGGTGGCGAGTACAAAACGAAGCTCATTCAGTGAACTAGATTTTCTTTTTTTTTTTAACCATCATGAAAGGAAAATCGCCTTTGCGGTATCTAGGAAGTAGCTATCCAAAATGCTTCCGGGCCCCTGTAAGGCATCTAAATTTTTTGGGGAGTGAATATCCGTTCGCTTTCCAAGTCTGTTAGAGCCTTGTCGTGTCACATCCTGACAGAGCATCCGCTGGTAATGACTTGCAGCTGTTTTGCCGATTTGGGTTACTGATAGGGTGAACAATAAAATCGTTCCTTTGAGAAAATTTCCCTGAGTCCCCACATGTTATATTTCATGGGCCAGTGTCCCCGCTCCGTAAACACCAACAAGACGAGGACATCCGTGTCGTAAAAACCGAATGATTCCCCTTGGATGGTCTCTCGATAATATTGCATGAAAACCAGAGAGTGTCCGCCTCCTTTGTGTGCTGTACAACCCCTCAAGACTGGACCACCCCTTCATTCAGAACTTTGACCACTTCTCCATCTTCAAATCCACCCCTACTACCGATTTTTGAAAGGCCCAGGAGATTTTGTCCATTGTCGCAGATGTACGCGATAATGAAGCAAAACTAGCCTTTTTGGTACTGGTTTTAAAAAAGTTCTTGTAGTTCGGAGTCCCTGTTCCCTTGTATCTGTTTTTAAAACCCGGGAACCATCATTCCTCGTCTGTGTCTTTTAGTCGCTTAATTGACTTTTCTCTTCTCCCGGTCAAAGCCCAACGGCACAACTCAAAAAGGATCCATGGCACTGTTCTTCAGAAGACCCCAAAATTCGGTCTAGAACCACCTTTCAAAGATCATTGAAAGTTTTAAATGATTCCTTTCATGGCCTGGACATTGCCATGCATCAAGAGGTTGCGCGACTGCGGGGAAACGTGGGGGGAATTCTGACTAGGAAAGGGGAAAGAATTTCATCCGTATTTGCTTCCATTTTTTTGGGGCAAGATCGGCTTTTTTTGGGGTCTTTCCCCATCGAACCATCTCGTGGAACATTGAAGGGGGAACAGCTGCCAATTCGGGGAAGGACCTTGCGCAATCCACATCACGGTTCTTTGACCGCAAGCGTTTTTCTGAAGAGTACCTCCTTTCGTTTTACTTCCCTTCATTATCACTGGAAGACATTTCCTCATAGCAGAAAACTTTTTGATATGTCGGGGGATTGGATCCCAGAAATTCCTCTTTTTTTCGTCCCCAACCCTTTTTTTCGTGAACTATTGAATATTTCCCGCCCTTTGTGGCACTCCCTTCACACTTTTCGCTTCTGATGCCACCTACCACTATTTTATTTTAACTGGGGAGGTTGCCACCTTTCCGGTCAAAGGATCTTGGCATTGTTCCTTATGTATTCCTTGATGACTTTAACATCATTCGGTCCTTGGTCACTCGAGCATGTCCAATTCTTCATGTGTTTTTCGGGATTTGGGTGGGTTTACACATTTTTTGAATCGTTTGCGTTTTCCCCGGGTTATGTGGCGGGCAGCAGCCAGCGAACTAAGGCTCCTTTCCTCATGGTAACCGATAACACCCCCTTTGGCTTTTGCCTCCGATTGATACTCTTTTCGAGAGCCTGACCGTGGGAACGCATTTGAAAGTCCTTTCTGACGTTTCAAAACGAAACCTCCTTTCGACATGTCTAAAACACGTGGAGCGGGACACCCCCAAATTTACGCTTTCTGCAACATAGACGGGGGTGTATCGTCATATTTCTGGGGCCCCTCCGGGGAAGAAGACGGTATGCTTAAAGGACGGCGGTAAGGGCTTTTTCAAAATCGCCCACGGTCTGCCCAAAGTAATTTCAAGAGGGTGTCCCCAGCATCCGAAAGCTAATCCATAACGGAATGTTGCTATTTTCTCTTCCTTGTCTTTAAACTTTTTCTTGTACTGAGAAGAGAGGTGACAAGCGCTTTTTCAATCTCCGGGCACACGCAGTGCAGGCTTCCGGGGATTGCATTTTGAAGGATTCTCTAATCCAATAAGTGCATGGCCCTCCACCCAAACCGGGGCAACTTGTTTTTCATTGCAAAGGTTTTTGGCACTGATAGAAAAAGTGAAACAGTGCTTAGTGTACCAGTCTGTTCCTCTTAGACCTCTGGCATACTGCTTCCCTTGAAAAATCAAACTCACGGACCTGACAACACTTCAGGGGTGTCACATGTTGTGGGGACCCCCATCACAAAAAAGCTTCCCTATCTGGCTATGAAAGCCCTAGTAATGCACCCACCAAACCCATCGTCACTCGACCAGCCAAAGGGGTCTGGCTCAGTCCAGAGAATCTATTCAGCCTTGCTATATATTGCCAGTCACAGTGACCCCGAACATGTTCTTGTCCCCCCTGCATTTTCAATTTCAACCCTTTTTAGCAAAGTGTGTAGATCGTAGAGAAGTCAGGGGTGGGTTTAAAGTGGGAGTACCCTATTCGGGCAGTGAATTTTTCTTCGCAACTAAGAATTTAATCCACCCCCAACCGGAATACGTAGGTTTCGGGGGGCTTGCCGGGCCATTTCCCCAAAAAAAGTCTTTTTTACCACATCCTGCAGACTTATCCATTTTTTGACTTCCCCATTTCACACTGGTTTTTGGTTTGGGATGGGGTTTGGGTTTTTTTAGCGTTTTATTTCCTCCTCATCACAGCTTGTGCTCTAGGGTTTTTAGGTTTGATCTTGGAATGCAAGGTGTTTTTTCTGGCCTAGGAGACCTTTGATCAACACCACAGCCATTGAATGTGTAGTGTTTCCCTTTCCGTCTATTGTCTGTTCATTTTGCGAAATTGTCAAATTTCGGCACAACTGGTCTTAAATCATTCTCAGGATCTAGACAGAAATGTCACGTGATATATGAACGTCAGACTTGGGGACAGCTGGTCCAAAGCAATGGCAGTGAGGGAAACTACGCCTTCATCATAAGGGATGCTGTGCCAAGAGGACAGGTCATCATAGTTCTCGATCCTGGTCGTGGGGCAGCTTGACCCTAAAACCAAAGTTATTGGGTATGGATTTTTCAAAAAAGAGAAATCATGTTGTGACATAAAAAATTTCAAAACTCTCATTTCAAGTTTTCCCCTTGAGTCTCAGATTCAAAGTTGTAGCGCTGTCAAGTCTTTTTTTGAAATACACCATGCAACAAATATACAAAAGGGTTCGGAACCAAAATTTCCCCCGCCTTTTTTGTCTCCATTTTCCCACTAGAATCAAACGATCAGATTGAAATGTTGTCCCGTACATTTCCTGATGAACCACTGCCTTATTTCAAGACAAAGCGTCCTTTCTGATTGACATCATCAGAGGATTCGAGTTTTAATTCCCAATTTATTTACATGCACTTGTAGCCCACAAAGTGTTTCAAAGGGCCCCGGAAAAAGTGATATCCCCTGACAACAAAATAGACTTCCGGGGTGGGTAGAATGAAATCCTTCTCCGAAACCCTTTTGTAATTTCTCCTTTAAACTCCATGTAGTACAAGACTCTTGGTTTTAGAGTTGACCCTCTGCTGATAAGCGACCAACGTTTATTCAGGGGCAGACAAGGTTGTGATAGAGAGGTTTTTTTGGCAGGACATCTCTTCAACTCCTTTCCAAAATTTTTAAGGCACACGCATTGTCAGATTTTTCAACCTTAGCCCCAGCACTACAGCTTTATATTTGGGAAGCGAGTTAATGCGAAAAGCAAAAGCGATGATATTTTGATCCCCTTGCAAAAAGTTAGTGTTTACAGCATTTGCATTTTAATTTATAGTCGTTGCTTGAATGGCTGCTCAAGCACTCTTTGCCGTGTGGTGGACCCGTCCCCGTTGGACGTTCGACAGTTTCTCCTTCCGCTAGTGATTTCCCACATATGAAACAGCCTTCGAATGTAAATTGCGACGTGTCATATCGCCGGAAAAGAGACAGTCCAACCGTAGGGCCCCTACCTGTTGCGCCTCTCAGCTCACCCCATGTACCATGTTTCTTTGGCATCTGGATATTCCTCTTTTCGTATAAAATTTTCTCTGCACTTTTTGGGGAATTTGATAACAGTATCTCCTTTTAGGCTGTCGTTTTTTTACTGGAAAAAGCCCATCATACACCATCTTACGAAGTTTGGCAGCTTTCAGAAAGGATTTCAATCCTTTGACTCCAGGTTCTGGACAACTGGGTTATCAGCTTTTGGTTTTTGGGTAATGAAATCTCGCAAAATACCAGCATTCGCAAAGACCGTTTTCCCTCTTTACGGTTTTTCGTGGTTCCCTACTTTCTTCAACTGCAAGGAAAAAAACATACCAATTAGAAAAGGGATAAAAGTAACAAGAGTTAACGTTTTTTCGCAGGGTTTCTTTTTATAATGAAAAACAAAGACAGTCAAAAATGGCCAAAAAATGGGTAAAAAAACCCCTAATTTTTGGGGTATTTGGGGTCCAAAAACACCACGAAGTGGTTTAACCCCCCTAATTGTGAGAGTGTACTTGGGAGAAAGGAATTAATGTGATTTTACCAAATTTTTCAATCTTTGTAAGTGCCAAAATAACAATTTTTTTAAATTATTCAAAAAAATTTTCAATTTTGTATGGGTGAAAAGGGTGAAAAAGGGGTTAAATGGCAAAGTTGAATTTTAACTGACTGTAAAACCCTCGTTTTTTACAAAGTAACATCCTAACGAATCCCAAAGATACCCCAAATTTTCCTTGTTCTAAAATGGGAGGGGGGCAAACTAAATTTTTTTCTTTTGGCCCCCTCCACTAAAAAAGATGCTTGTATGTAAAGGCGGCAAGGGAAAGCATCGCCGATCACTAGTGGTTGTGCGCAGAGCTTTGGGGGAGCGTGTTTGGGGTTCCCTCAGTCGTTCCTTTTTTTCAAGATTTTTCTAGTCCTTAGTCTTAAATTGACATCTTGGTATGTCGGTGCCAAAACAAAGGGGTAAGAAAAGATAACCTGAGGGGCCATTTAGGAAAAAAATAAAAAAAGGAGAGAAACGCGGGAAAAGATAAAGGGAGCAGCGTCTGTGTCTCTCTCTGTATGTTAGTGGGCGGTAGTAAATAGGCTATAAACGCAATGGTTTGTTAACCTGTGTTGCTGTGCTATTTCCTAGGGGGAAAATTAAAACCGATTGCCTAGCATTGCATAATTCAAACGTAATAAAACCATCATTTCAATTTTCAAGTGTTTGTAGCCAGCAACAAAAAACCCTTACAAATCAACTAATCCAAAACTGTTTTGGGAGGGGACATCATTAGGTTTTTTTTGCTTTTATGACTATCTTAGGTTCTAACCAAAAAGGGGGAAATTTCCAATGTTTAGGCTAATTAAAAGACTTCTAATTCAGGGGCAACCCAGGAATTTTTTTCGCGGGGGTGGGGGGTAAAAATTTGTTTTTTCTCGTCATCGTCTAGTAAAACCCCCCATTCCCCGCTAGCCTCAATGGTAAATTTTTTCCCCCATTAGCTGATTCCTTTTTAGGCCCAATTTTTTTTTCAGTTACTGAAATGTTTTGGTAGTGTTTAAATGCTTGTCCAAGCTTACGTGAATCAATAATCACCAAATGAAGGTAGGGGTCCACGGGCAGGTGACGCGGTCACATCGCTAGCCCCTTTAATAATTTTTTTGGATTACATGAAGATCTGCCACCCCAGTCTTGCCAACCTTTTATCCACTTATTGACATATGACACAATACTCTATATTGACCAATACTTCAGGACCTAACTGGCGGGCGCTCCCCTCTGACCCCCCACTAGTTCACTAACACTAACCTGGACATTGGTTACGTAACTTAACCTAACTGGGTTATTAAACCACTCTCACCCACATGAAGATCAGTCACCCCAAGTGCAGCACAGGAACCGATGGTGGGTGGTGTGGTGGATCTTTATGTGGTCCATTTTTTTAACCGACTGTTAGAATATTCTGATTTCTTACAAGGATGTAAATTTCGGGGGGGGGGCATTGCCCCCGTGCAAAGGGGGCTATGGATGCCCCACCTGGGTGCGCCCCTGGTCTAATATATGCTATATTTTGTATTATTTGTGATATGTTGAGTCTTGTGGGATACCATGTCTTCAATTAGCCAAATATTCTGTATGGTTTCCTTCCTATTCTGAGAGTTAAGCTATTGTGCAATTGCGTGATTTTATTGTGCAACAAATATATTCAGTCAGACTAATATAATTATTTCATTGTAAATTCAGGGGCACTTCTGGAATATTTTGGAGCACCCTCTGGCACTAGTCAGGATGAGGAGGAGCCTTCTACCATTGCCTTTTCTTACAATTATTATAATTCCTCTCCAAAGTAATTTGCTTCTCTATTTTATTTGTATGTATAAACTACAATTTTCTCAGTTTTTTGTTTGTTTTTATGCTTGTATATAACTTTATAATTTTTTCATTATTTTGGTATTTATGTTGTACTAGCCGCAAAGCCGCCCTCCGGGCGGACTTTTTGGCTAGCTCCTGCGGAGGGCTATTGGTGGGCCTTTGGCCCACCAAACACAGACTCTCCAGATAGCCCCATCTAACTTTCCTGAAATCATGGATGTAGAAATGTATGTATTAACGCCAATCCATTCACATCACCCCCAACCCATTCACTCACCCATTACCCATCACCCCCCACCCATTCACTCACCCATTACCCATCACCCCCCACCCATTCACTCACCCATTACCCATCACCACACACCCATTCACTCACCCATTACCCATCACCCCCCACCTATTCCCTCACCCATCATCCATCACCCCCAACCCATCACCCCCCACCCATTCACTCACCCATCACCCCACACCCATTACCCATCACCCAACCCATTCACTCACCCATTACCCATCACCCTACATCAAGGTTTCCTCAATTCTCGCAACCCACTTTTTTTTTCTCACAATTCTCGCTAATAGGCTGCTAAAAAAAAAGAAAAAAAAAAAGGTGATCAGATCACACCCATAAGTGGGCTTAAAACCTTCCCCTGGTCAACCTGGTTCCAAAACTGTGCCATATAATGGGATTCCGCCACGGGGGGGGGAACCTATACCACACACACCACACACAGACACACACACACACAGACACACTTTCGCATTATATATATATATATATATATATATATATAATATATATATATATATAATATAATATATATATATATATATATACTGTAGTTATTAATGAAGCAAAAATAACTTCTTCTTTTTCATCAGAAGACTTTAGCTAAGGGCAAAAAAAAGCAGTAACAAAAAGCCGGCTGTGTTGTCAGACCTTGACTGTAATCAGAGATTAATTGACAGCGAGCTTCGCTCGCTGTCACTTATCATAAGACCCGTGGAACCAAGTTTCCGCCAAAAAGTGTATAACTACTCCTAAATATTGTCGGATTGAGCTGAAATTTGACATGCATGTAGTGCTGTCAAAATCAATGGGGGTCGTCGGAAGAATTTTTTTGCGTAAAACAAGCCCTTAATAAGTAATTAGCGTAAACTACTCCTAATTATGGATTTTCTGTGGTGTGTGGTGTTCTTCCAAGACGCTTTGTTGACGACAGGTGGTACTCCAGGGCTATTGCTGTGAATTGCCGGCTGGCACTTCATTGCAAAGCCAATGGTTGGGCCTTTGTCAAAGCTGGACCTCTTTTTCGGCATAACCAAATCTACCGCAGGGACGGGGTGAAATTTTCGAGGAAAGGAGTTCAAAATCTTGTCTGAATCCTTGAAAGGGAGGTAGATGCACTGCGGGGGCTTTTTTTTAAGATAAGAGAACCGGGGTTTAGACAGGGGGGTCGGGGTAAAGGAAACTGCAAACCTAGGAGGAGTTTCAGAAGGAAAGGGAACAAAAGGGATTCGTAAGAAGAGAACGAGGAGGGGTTTAGTTAAAGATAAAGGAAAATTGACAAAAAAAAGGGGATTTTGTTTGAATATACAAACTGTAGGAGTATTTAAAAAAGATAGATTTCCTGAGAGGAATAAATAGTGTAGAGGTTTTGGATATAATAGCATTAACAGAAAACATGGTTGATATGTCATGTTAAAGGTATTCGAAAATGAGGGAGGTAAAACGTCCGAATCGAATAGCTTGGTATAGTTATTTCACAAGTGACATAGTAGGCAGACTGTGAGGAAAGTTGCGCTTTAAATGGGCAAGAGATTCATTGCAGTGTTGTGGTTTTAACAATTGTTTATAACGCGATGACCGTAGCAGCAGATTCTATATGGGTTAGTTTACGGAGGGAACTGAAAAAGGTGTTTGTGGTGTTAGTGGAATAGGCCTCCAACTCTTATGTAAAGAGATTCAGTCTCCTATATGGGAAGAGCACCGAAGTTTAACACGTATCGGCGAAGGGCCTGCAGATTATAATCTGATTATGCCTCGGGGTTGGGAGATATTCACATCATGTAATAGGAATATATGAACTGGCATAGTGTTTGTGTTTTAATCATCACGAGGGGGGAGTGGGTGTAGTGCGTCAAGCGATGCGATTGAAATGTTAAATATAATCCAGATAACTTCCTAATCAAGCAATCCAGAACCTACTAGGAGAATATATATCTAGTATCTATGCTTGGAGTGCTCGCGGGTCATATATGAGGACGTATTTTCATGGTGACGCAATGTGGAAAGGTCGGGTGGGAAGATTAGGATTGCATTAGCGACCATTATCAATCAGATTATGCTTAAAATGGGAAGTTGGAAATTAAGTGGCAATAGGCATCATACCTAATTTTCAAGAATGGCCAATTATGCGTGATTAAGAAGTACACCTGGAGGCTATCATAAGAGGTGGTTGGAGGAGGAGAAGAATTTTCCCACGACAGGGCGATGAACAGCCTGGTCTAAGGCCAATTATAAGGATTAGAAGGCACCTGAGGTAATTGGCGCGATCAGATATGGTAGTGGAGGTAGAGGCTGAGGAGATAATTAGAGCGGTTAGGACAGGGAAGTGGAGGTCAGGGCTGAGGAGGTTATTGAGAGGTTAGAAGGGGAAGTGAGGTCGGAGCTGAGGATGATTCTCCTCTTTGTAAGGAATATACATTGACGGACAGAAATAAATATCCTTATAGGGAATAGGTCCAGACAGAGTGATCCAAAATGGATGACCGACGCAAAGTTAAAACACTACATTTGGATAAAAAGAAAGTAAACATTTATTTAAGGTTCAAGCAGGATTGGTAAACAAGACCATATAACGTGATGGCGATGGACAGTGAAAGAAAGGTACACATTTCTATGAGTTGCAATACAATTATGAGATTAAAAATAGCAGAACAAGGCGACGGGGACCCCAAAGTGATTCTAGCAGTTTATAAAACAAAGACAGGGAATTGGGTGGGGCCGTTAAGGTCAGGGACAAGGGTGAGGTCTTAAATACGGATGAGGATATTGTGTATGAGTCTAAAATGATTATTCTTAAGTGTTTTACGGATGAAGATACAAGACATACAACCCTGAGTGAACAAGATTTTAAGGAATCGACGAGAGGGAGTGCTCGGGGGGGGATAAGCAGGCGAAGGGGGGGGGGTCAAGATATATGTGGCATTTATTATCGTGAGAGAACTGGTGTGGGTATGGGGTATAGAAAATGAAACAATTAATACGCCCTGGACGCAGATGAAAGTGTTATCTCCAGGGTAAGATAAGTGTGATTCGAGGAGGTTGTTACAGTGGAGTCGTTATCATGCAACAGCATTTTTAGACGAGATTCGGTGAGAATAAGCATGTGCCATTATGTGAGACAAGAGGAAATGTATGTTTCACACCCCTAATAGATGTGTGAGAGCAGCGTAGTGACCAAGTCAAATTACGACCCGTAATTCTACATCAGTGTGGTAATTTTGGAGATTCTATTTTGCAAAAAACATTGAGAGCACTTAGATAACATAGTTTTGTTCATGATTCGCGCGACTGAGAATTCACCCGGTAGGTTGAGTTCAAGTGCTTTTTCTCACACTTATTGAGTTTTATAGGAAGAAGTTTATAGACGGGCAGATAATACTTAGGATTGATGTTATTATTAGATCTGGACTTTAGTAGGCATTTGACAAAGTGCACTACGAGCGACTCTAAAATAAGGTTAGGGCTCAGGTATAGATGGGAAGGTTCTTCAATTGGATCGAGCTTGGCGAGTGGAGGGTAGGCAACAAAGGGTTCGTTCCACCAAATTAATGGGAAAAAATACTAATAGTTCTCGAATGTGGATTTGACTGGTTCAAGTGGAGTTCCACAGGTGTCTGTTTTGGCCCATCTATTTTTGATTTACATCAACGACTTGGGTAGTGGGATTAGCATGTACAGCTCAGTTTGCTGATGATACTAAGTTAGGTAGGATTTTGGATCACAGTCTGACGTAAACATATTGCAGGGAACTTAGATAAATTAACGAGTTTGGGCAGTCAGATGGCAGATGGAATTTAATATTGATGCAAATGTGCGTTTTTATGAATGTTGGTGCAAAACCCCTGTAATAGATACACCATAGCATGTATCGCTGAAAAGATCAGAAGGTGAAAAAGATCCTTGGATAAAATGGTTGTGTGTGAAGTCCCATACTCTCGAACTAGGAAACAATGTATTGAGGCCAGAAATAGAGCTAATAGAAGTATTAGATTTCCCATTTTACCAGAAGTGATAAAAGTAAAGTGCGGAAGTTATTCTAAGCTTTATCTGCTCTAGTCAGTAGCCTCACCTAAGACTATGCAGTTTCAGTTTTTGGTCGTCATATTATAGGATAAGGATATAGTGTTGTTAGAAAAAGTGCAGGGGGGAGAATCGTATGACCAAAATGATACAAGGGATGCGTAACTTTAGTTTATGAAATAATTGAAGTTGATTTGAGGCGAGCGAAGCTCGCTTGTCGCTTAACATATAGACCTGGAAACCAAATTTCCGCCAAAAAGGTGTATCTACTCCTAAATATTGTCGATTGAGCTGAATTTGACATGCAAGTAGTGCTGTCAAAATCATTGGGGTCGGTCGAAAGATTTTTTTTGCGTAAACTTAATGAGTATTAGCGTTAAACTACTCCTAATTATTTGTCGGATTGACTTACATATTCGACATCCAGTATGCTTAGAAAAATAGGCTGAGGGGGATTGTCCTAAATTAGTTTGCGAGGAGGGGTGCCAAAACATTGTGTGTCTTTAAAACAAACTTTCTGCATATACAATCCCTTAATGATTATTCACTGTAATGAGTTTATTGCTGGAACGTGGCTCGCTGTCCCGTTCCAGCCGCAAGAACTGAGCCAAGGCGAAGAGGGGCTATCTACTAGGCTGGACGTCTTACGGATACTTTGTTGTCATAATTACACTCACTATCAAGATAAGAGTATAGAATGCTTTGAAGTAGGACTGGGGATCTAGAACTCTTTTGCGCGTCTGTTGGCAGAAAAGTGGAACTCGGGAGTTAAGGGGGGCATCTCGATAAAAGTTTTTAAGTGTATAGGGATTTAATAAGGAGAGGAGGAAATGTTCTTTACGGCTTTTAACCAGGTAGAACAAGTAGTAACGGATCAAGCTGGAAAGCGTAGATTTAGAAAAGGAAATAGGGAAACCGTGTGGTTCACAAATAGGGTGGTGATGATGGAATAGTCTCAGTTGACGGTAGTTAGTGCTGGTCTTGGGAGCTTAAAGGGGAGCTGGGATTAGGTTCATGTGGTGGATGAAAGGTGGATGTAGGTAGTGTTAGGTTGACAGGAACTACCACGTGAGGCCTTCGCGGCCTCTTGTAGCTTCCTTATTTTCTTAAGTCCTATGTTTCTACGTGAAATTACTCATTAAGGGCTTGTTCATGGCAAAAAGTTTGTTTATTATAACAGAACCCCCATTGATTTTGACAGCACTACTTGCATATCGAATTTCCAGCTCAATCCGACAATAAATAGGAGTATTTTACGTCTTATTACTCATTGAAGGGGTCGTTGTTTTCAACATGCAGAACAATTACGCAAAAATTTCGTTCCCACTCGACAACCCCATTGATTGGGACGAGCCTACTTGCATTTTCCAATGTGTGTGGGGGCGGCGTGGGCTCAATCCGATATAAAAGTTAGGAGTAGTTTATACAACCTTGTGTTAATAGCGTGATAAAACAGAGTTGGTTCCACTGGGTCTTATGGTAAGGACGCCTGCGACGAAGCCAAGCTGTGCACAAAACAAACACAATCATCAAGTAATAGACTCCCGCCCTTGCCCCTTTGCTTTTTGCTCGTTCTTGCGGCTGGAACGTGACAGCGGACCACGGTTTTCCAGCCGGGGGGTAGGGGCGGTTCATTACATGTATTACGCATTGAATAAAAGAGGGTTTTCTACTTGCAAAAAGGATTGGTTTTAAAACCCCCGTTGATTTTACAGCACTCATGCTGTTGAATTTTCAGCTCAATCCGGCAATTAATTAGGAGTAGTTTTTTACGCTTATTACCATTAAGGCATTGTTTTAACGCAAACAATGTTGTAGCCGGGGCGTGAGCCCCCATTGATTTGGCTTATGTGAACGTGGAGGAACAGCACTACTTGCATGTCAAATTTCAAATGCTCCAATCCAAAAATATTTAGGAGTAGTTATAACACTGTTTTGGCGAAACATGTTTTGGGTCCACCCGGGTCTTATGGTAAGCGACAGCGAGCGAAGCAAGTTGTCATTATCGAATTGATCTGAAAATTTTGACATGCAATAGTAAGGTGCGTGTCAAATCAATGGGGGTCTGTCGGAAGAAACGTTTTGCGTAAAACAGCCCTTATGAGTGATAGCGGAAACTACTCTAAATTATTGTCGGAGTGTGTTGGGGGGACTGAAATTCGACATCAAGTAGTGCTTTCAAAATCTACGGTGGTCTGTATAACAAACTTTTGCATAGAACAAAGGCCGTTAATGAGTAATTCACGTAAATGTAATTAATGGCTGGAATGTGGCTGCTGTCACGTTCCAGCCGCAAGAACTGAGTCCTAAAAAAAGCAAAGGGGGGCCCCAAAGGAAGGCTGGACGTCTATAACCTGATGCTAGCACTACCAGGAAAATTACTTGACTGGATGTGTAAATCCCGGAGGCTCTTATACAAAGGCACTTACTTGTTTTAGCCGTGGGTTTCTCTGGGTTATTATAGCTAATACTGCTGTTTTTCCACTCCTTGTTTGTCTCGTTGTTGGTACGTTTCTCATTATTTCTCGTGCAGGGGCAGCTTGTGTGGTTGGTTGCCTGAAGTATATTTTTTACTCGCTACTGAATCGCTCTGTGTGTGTGTGGTTATTGTGACTGTGTATTGTGTGTCTCTCTCCGCTCTCTCTTTCCTTCTTCTCTCTCTCTTCTTCTTCTCTCTCTCGGGGGTTCTCTCTCTCTCTCCTCCTTCTCTCTCTCTTCTCTCTCTCCTCTCTTCGTCTCGGTGGAATACTCCTCTCCAAGTCTCGGGGGGGGCGGGCTCTCTCCTCTGTCAAAGGGCGTCGGGGAATGTGTTTCTCTTCTTCTCTCTTCTCTCTCTCTCCCT
>JACEEZ010000943.1:0-20000 GCA_016584305.1 Chionoecetes opilio | reverse complement strand
TATATATATATAAATATATAACATATATATATATATATACATAATATATATATAATATATATATATAATCAAAAAAAAAAAAAAAGGGGGGGGGGGGGGGGGGGAAAAAAAAAAAAAAAAAAAAAAAAAAAAAAAAAAAAAAAAAAAAAAAAAAAAAAAAAAAAAAAAAAAAAAAAAAAAAAAAAAAAAAAAAAAAAAAAAAAAAAAAAAAAAAAAAAAAAAAAAAAAAAAAAAAAAAAAAAAAAAAAAAAAAAAAAAAAAAAAAAAAAAAAAAAAAAAAGGCCCCCCCTTTTTTTTAAAAAAAAAATAAAGGGGGGGGGAAGGTTTTTAGGGGAAAAAAAAAAAGGGGTTTTTTTTTTTTTCCCCTTGTTTTTTAAAAAAAAAAAAACGGTTTTTTTTTTTAAAAGGGGGTTTTTTTTATATTGAAAAAGTTTTTTTTTTTTTTTTTTTTTTTTTTTTTAAAAAAAAAAAAAAAAAAAAAAAAAAAGTAAAAAAAAAAAAAAAAAAAAAAAAAAAAAAAAAAAAAAAAAAAAAAAAAAAAAAAAAAAAAAAAAAAAAAAAAAAAAAAAAAAAAAAAAAAAAAAAAAAAAAAAAAAAAAAAAAAAAAAAAAAAAAAAAAAAAAAAAAAAAAAAAAAAAAAAAAAAAAAAAAAAAAAAAAAAAAAAAAAAAAAAAAAAAAAAAAAAAAAAAAAAAAAAAAAAAAAAAAAAAAAAAAAAAAAAAAAAAAAAAAAAAAAAAAAAAAAAAAAAAAAAAAAAAAAAAAAAAAAAAAAAAAAAAAAAAAAAAAAAAAAAAAAAAAAAAAAAAAAAAAAAAAAAAAAAAAAAAAAAAAAAAAAAAAAAAAAAAAAAAAAAAAAAAAAAAAAAAAAAAAAAAAAAAAAAAAAAAAAAAAAAAAAAAAAAAAAAAAAAAAAAAAAAAAAAAAAAAAAAAAAAGGGTTTTTTGAAAAGGTTTTTTTAATATTTATTTAAAAATTAAAAAAAATTAAAGGTTTTTTTTAAAAAATGGAAATATTTTAGTTTTTGGGAATTTATTCTATAGTTTATATATAAAAAGTTATTTTAAAAAAAAAAAATTTTTGGGTTTTTTTTTTATTATTTTAAAAAAAAAATTTTTTTTGATTTAAAATTAATTAATTTTTTATTTGAAAATTTGTTAAAAATTTTTTAAAAAATTTTAAAAGTTTTTAAAATTTGAAAGGGGAAAAAAAAAATAATAAGTGAAAATTATTAAAAAAAAAAAATGAAAAAAAAAATAAAAAAAATGTATTTTATATAAAAATTTAATTAGTATATTAATTAGTAAAAAATTTTAAAATGGGAATTTTTATTGTTTATATTATTAGGAGTTTAATTAAGAATTTATTTTTTAATATTTAATGTTTTTTTTATTTTGAAAAAAAATTTTTGATTATATTATTTGATTGTAGATTAAATATTAATTTATATTTAATATGTATATATATATTATAAAATATATTAATAATATATATATTATTAATAATATATATTTTATATATAAAATTTTAATAGAAAATTATATTAATATATGAAAATATTATATATTTATATTTTTAAAATATATATATTTAATTTATTATATATTTATAATAAATATATATATTATAATTAAATTATTATTATATTATATATTTTAGATAAAAAATATTATATTTTATAGATATATATATATTTTATATATTAAAGAATAATATATTATAAAAATTTAAAAATATATAATATTATGAATATATAATATTATATTTTTGTATATAAAATTTTATAATATATTATTTTATAATAGTTATATTTATTAATAGTTATAAATATATATTATATTAGTAATATATATATTTATATAATTAATAAAAATTTTAATTTTATAATATATATATTAATATATATATATATATATATATGTATAATATATTAATATAATATTTAAAATATATATATAATTAAATAAAATATTATTATATTATATTATTAATATTAGATATAAAATTTTTAATATATATATATATATTAAAATATATATAAAATAAAAAGTATAAATTTTATATTATTTTTAATTTATATATATTTGTATATATATGTATATTTTTTTATATTGTATATATTAAAATAATATTAATATATATTATATTATAATGATATATTATATAATATATATTTTATATATATATATATGTTAATATATTTTATATTTATTATATATATTTTAAAATTTTATTTTTTATATATTATGTATATATTTTTTATATATATTTTAAAAGTATATATAATATAGTATATATATAATATTAAAAATATGTATATATTATAAAAAAAAAAAATATTATGTATATATATATTTTTTTTGTATATATTGTATATATATTTTATATGAAATATAATTATGATATATATAATATGTAAAATTTGATTTATGTTAATAGGATATTTATTAAAATTTTCAAATATATATATGATTAAGTAAAAGTATTAGTAATATTATTAATATATATATATAATTAAATTTTATTAATATAAAATATGTAAAATTATTGATTTTATAAAATATATAATATATTATATTATATTATATTATATATATTATTGATGTAAATAATATTTTATATATATTATATATTTAATTATAATTATTTTTATTTTTTTATATATTTTTAAAATATTTTAAAGTAATTAATATATATGAAAAGATATATATATATATATATATATATATAAATATTTTACAATATATATATTTAATTTTTAATATATATTATAAATATATATAATAAATAATTAATAGTTAAGATATTTTAATAATATATGTATATTATAAAATTATATATATGATATAAAATTGTTATATATATATAATTAGAATTTATTATATTATATAAATATATTTTTATAGAATAAATTAGAATATATAATAAAAATTATATAAAGTAAAATTTTATAATAGTATAAAAAGGATAATATAATTAATAAATATATGTTATTATAGTTAATATTAATTTATAATATATATTTTTAATTTTATATTATTATTAAAAATTTTATAATTATTATATGTATGGTAAATATTAAATATAAATATATAAAATATATTATAGATTTAATGATTATATTAATTATGTAGTATGTAAATTATATGTATTTAGGGATATAAATGAAAAAATATAGAGGGATATAAATAAATATATATAAAAAAGGAAAGATATAATATATATAATAATAGTATTTTAAATATATAAAAATATATATATATGATATAAATAATATATTTTAAAATATAGAATAAAATTAATTATATTAATAATGATTATAATAAAATAAAAAATTTTTTATATTTTATATATATATTAAATATATATTATGAATATATATAGAAAAAAAAACTAAGATATATATATATATATATATATATATATATATATAATATATATAAGGGGAAAAAAACTAATAATATAATATAAATTGGGTTATATTTTTTATATATGAATTTTTAATATTAATTTATTATATTATATTATATGTATATTTAAATTAGTTTAAAATTATATATATATATATATTATATATTTTTTATGTTTTAATTTTTATGGATATTGATATATGTTGATTTTAAAAAAATATAATTTTTTTTTCATTTTTAAAATTGTTAAAAATATAATTTAAAATATATATATTATATAATAAAATTTTTAATAATATAATCATTATATTTTATTAAAAATAATAATTTTTATAATTATTATATATAGTATGATATATATATGTATATATTTTTTAATATATATTATATAAATAAAAATATTATAATATATTATATATATAATTATATTATATATTATATTATAATATATTATATTATATATATGTATAGTTATTGTAATTATAGGATTTATGGGGTATATATATATATGTAAATATATATATATATAAATATATATAGTATATTAAAATATATTTTATATAATAAATATTATATATATATAATATATATATATATTTAAATATATATAAAATAATTTAATGTTATATATATATTATATATATATATAATTTTTTTTAATATAATTATATATAATTATAAATATATATTATAATATATATGTATATATTATGATTAATATATGATTATAATATTATTATATATATTATGTTAAAATTTGTATTATAAGATTATATAGTTATATATTTTAATTATGATATATATTATCTTATTTTTATATATATTGATATATATTAGTATATATATTTAAATCTATGTATTATTATTTAAATTTTATATATATTATGTTTTAATTATTATAATATATATATGTATTATATGAAAATGTATTTTAATTATATGTTGTATATTAGTTGTATTAAATGATGTATAAATGTAGAATTTTTGTATGTATATTATTATGTAATTATGTATTATTTTTATGGGTTATTTTATGTATTTTTGTTGTATTTTTTGTATGATTTTTTTGTAAAAATTTGTTGTTTTTTTGATTATTATTATTTTTAATTATTATTATGTTTTTTTTGTTGTATTATTAATGTTTTATTATGTATTTGGGATGTTTTGAAATTTTTTATTTTTTTTATTTTTTTATGTATATTTGGTATTTTTTAGTTTTGTATTTTGTATGTATTATGTATTATTTTATATGTATTATATATTATGTATTATAGTATTATAGTATGTATTATATGTATTTTTATGTATTTTAAATTTGTTTATATGTATTATATTTATTTTATAATTTTATATTATTTATAGTTATAGTTTAATGTTTTATTTTTTAATTTTATATTATTTTTGTAATATTATTTTTATTTAATGTTTAGTATATTATTAGGGTTTATAATTTATGTATATATATTTTATATATTTTATTTTTATTTTAATTATTTTATTAAAAATTATTTTATTATTTTTTGATTTTTTTTTTTTTTTGGGTTTTTGGTTTTTTTTTTGTTTTATTTTATATTTTTATTATATGTTTTAATGTTTTTTTTTAAAAATTTTGCTTTATGTTTTTTGTGTTATTATTTTTTGTTTTTATTTTTTTATTATTTTGGTTATTGTTTGTTTTTTTTTAAATTTTTTTTTTAGGGTTTTTTTAAATTTTTTTGTTTTTATTTTTTGTTTTTGTTTTTTTTGTTTTTTTTTTTTCTTTTTTTTGTTTGTTTTTTCTTTTGATATGTTTTTTAAAAAATTATTATATTATTTTTATTGGTTTATTTTTTTTTTGGATTATTTTTTATTTTGTTTTTTTTTTTTTATATTTTTTTTGTTTTTATGTTTTTATGTTTATTTTTTGTTTTTTGTTTAATTGTTTTTTGTTTTTTTTTATTTTTATGTTTGGTATAATGTTTTATTTTTTTGGTTTGTTTTTTGTTTTTTTTTTTTTGTTTTTTTTTTTTGTTTTTGTATCTTTTTTTTTTTTTTTTTTATTTTTTTTATTTTTTTTTGTTTTTTTTTTAATATTATATATTTTGTTTTTTTTTTTATTTATTTGTTTTTTTTGTTTTTTTTTTTGTTTTTTGTATTTTTTTTTTATGTTTTTATAGTTTTTGTATTTTTTGTTTTGTTTTTTGTTTTTGTTTTTTTTGATTTTTTGTTTTTTTTTTTTTTTTTTTTGTTAATATGTTTTTAATGTTTTTTGTTTATTGTTTTTATTTTTTTTTTTGTTATTTTTTTTTTTTGGGTTTTTTTTTTTTATTTTTTTTTTTTTGTATTTTTTTTTATTTTTTTTTTTTTTTTTATTGGGTGTTTTTTTTAAAATGTGTTTTTTTTGGTTTTTTTTTTTTTTGTGTTTTTTTTTTATTTGTGTTTTTTTTTTTGTTTTTTTTTTTTGGATGTTTATTTTTTTTTTTTAAGGTTTATTTTTTTTGTTTTTCTTTTTTTTTTTTTTTTTTTTTTTTTATTTTTTTTTTGTTGTTTTTTGTTGTTGTTTTATTTTTTTTTTTTTGTTTGTTTTTTGTTTTTTTTTGTTTGTTTGTTTGTTTTTTTAATTTTTTATATATTTAAAAATTTTTTTTTTAAAAGTTTTTTTTTTTTTTATAGGGATTTTTGTTTGTTTATATATGTTTATTATTTGTTTGTTTATTTTGTTTGTTTTTTTTGTTTTTGGGATATATATTTTTATTTTTTTAAGGTAGATTATATTATTATATTATTATAAATATATGTATATTATTATTTTTTATGGTTTTTTTTTTTTTGTTTTAATATTCTTATTTTTTTGTGTTTTTTTTATTTGTTTTCTTTTTTTTTTTTTTTTTTTTTTTTTTTTTTTTTTTTATTATTTTTTTTTTTTTTTGTTTTTTTGTATTTGTTGTTTAATTTTGAAATTTGTTGTTATTTTTATTTTGTTAGTTCTATTTTTTTTTTTTTTAAAGTTTTTTTGTTGTATGTTGTTTTTTTTTTTTTTTTTTTTTGTAATTTGCTTTGTTTTTTATGTTTTTTCTTTGTTTTTCTTTGGGTTTTCTTTTCTTCTTTCTCTTTTGTTCTTTTTTTCTCTCATTTTTATGTTGTGTTGTTTGTTTGTTAGGGTTTGTTTTGTTGTTTTTGTTGTGTTTTGTTTTTTGAAATTTTGTGTTTTTGTTAATTTATATTTTTTGAATTACTTTAATATTTGATAATTATATTATTTAAAAAATATTATTTAAAAATTAACTTATTAAATTTTATTAGTTTTCAAAACCCCCTTTATTTTTCTTTAAAATTCTTTTTTTAACCACATAATAATCAAAATATATATATTAATAAAATTTTATTACACATTATATTCCCGTATTTTTAAAGGGTTACAAACGTAAAGGGGCCAAAGTGGTGTTGGGTGATGGGGTTGGGGAGGGCCGGGTTTTGGCTGTTCGATATGGCCCGTAATATTGTTTGAACTTTTTTTTTATTGTTTGAACTTCTCCCCTTACTCTCACTACAAACGCCTTTCCCCCTTCCTTCCTACAATATAAATTTACCACGCAAGGCAAAACCCTTTTTCACACCTGGAAAAATTGGTTGATCCCTCCCCCCCCCAAACCCCGCCCTTTGGTAGTCCGACAGCCGGTTTAAAAACCCTGCGCTGGTAATTTTGGTTTCCCCACCCTGGTTGTTTTATTTTATTTAGTCACCGCCGGTGCCGTTGCCACACCCTATGCTATCATGTATTCCCCCAGCACAAACCCTGCGCTGTAACCTTGGGATACCTGCGCAATTTTACCCCTGGGCCGAAACATAATCTCATTTCCCAAACATATCCTAACCCCCAAACTTACTGCCCCTACAAAATTCATTAATTTTTTCCGAGTAATAGAAATCATTCCTAGTGCACCCGCACCGTTTCCTTTTCTCTATAACCTCTTTTCCCTTTTTTTTGCTTTCCCTAGGCCCTATGACCTTGATGTCTTGCACATTTTCCCCTTTTTTGGGATTTTAAACAACAAACAATCCAAATCCCCCATCAAAATCATCCCGTGGCGGCCGTGGCTGGGTGCAGAGCTGCAGCCCCAGACCTCACTGCCCCGTGTATGTTTCCCTTGAAAAAAATGAATTAACCCTACAACAATTATTCAATAAAAAAAATTTTAAAGTTTTAATTTTTTCAATGTTTTCTAAATGAATTTTATTACGTAAACCAACCAAAAATTTAATTACTTTTCATATTTTCTGTACGATTCTGTCTGCGCCCTGCCGCGCCCCCGCGAAAAGGGCTGCGGTAAGGCAGCTAAAGGCGTTTTCTGCGGGGTCCTGATTTCAAACCCAAAATTTTTTTGTTTGCTCAAATTCGATCCCGTTAACCTCCCGGAAATGATGGCCCGACCGCATCATTTTTTGTTTTTGTTGTGACCCTTGCAATCGAAATTTTTTCCCATTTCCCCAAATCCCCCGCGAAAAAGCCTTGTCTCGTCCTTCTCTGTTTACGTGCGTGTGGACGGGGTGGTGAAGGTTTCTTTTTAATACCCTATGCTATGGGAAAACGAGGAAGACATTTGTAAAAAACCAAAAATTACCCAGGACTTTTTAAAGAAAAAGACTAAAACAAACGGGACCCACTTATTTTAAGTAATACGTAATTTTCCTCACCTCAGCCACCCTTCCGCCCCCCCCACCTCCCCTTTACCCCCCCCACACTACCCGCCCTAAATGGGCCCTAAACCTCAATACCCAACCCGGTTTTAAAATTTAATTATCCCATGTTGTGTGAAGCTTCCACCCCATTTTTTTTTTATCACGACCCCCACTGATCAGTTCCACAAAATCTCTAAAATTTGGTTGCAATATCACCCCTCATTATATCACCTCATTTTCAGCCCCCGCCAAAGCATACCATTAACCGCTCTAAACACGCTTTTACCCACGCAAAAAACCACGGGACACACCCGCCGAGTCACCCCGCCGCAGTGTCGCGAGGCTAATTTGAACAGAAGGGGGGGATTTTAAGATTTTTTTCCCTTTTTTTGCTACGGTCGAAGATGGGAAAATAAAATGAAACTTGCAAACAAAAAAAAATCATGGTTAGGTTTGGTTAGTTTTAGGGTTAGGTTGAACGTCAGAGTAGGTTAGTTTTTTGGTTGTTAGGTTTATTTTATGTTTTAAAAAAGGGAGCGTGTTTTTTTTCCCCCAAAATATCTAAAAAAGGTTTATATTTGAAATTTGTCACACTTTATTACAAAAAAAAACTTTTAGGGTTTTCAAGGAAAAAACTATTTTATTTGGAAAGCATCAATATCAAGGAAAAAAAAAAAATTTTTGAGAATTGCAACAGTCAAAAAAAATTTTTACCGGGCGACTGGTACCGACGAAAGGGAAATTTGGCTTCGCGTCCTGCGTGTTTAGGGGGGACCCAAAATCAAAAGACTTTTTAAAATGTTATTAGTGCTTTAAGGTCGTTTAAGTGTCTTTTTAGTGCCATTAATCCAAGGCCAAGAAAGGAAGGTCACCCGCCTGCGCCCATAAATTTAAACCCCCCTTTCCGTTAAAGTTGGGTGGAGGCTTTTGCCCGGGGTTTTTGGGCGAGGGAGGTCCTGAGGTGGGGTGACGTAAGGGTGGCGCCGGGGTCATTCAGGGTGGCCGGGTGTTGCGAAGAGGCTACCCCCGGGGGACATACCCCAGATAAAAATATAGTCGCCCGTCACTTTTCCCCCGCACTAATGCGCCCAAACACAATACATATGAAATTTTTCCCTCATACAGTTTTATGTACCCCTGAAGGGCATGCACAGAAGTTTTTTATATTACATTAGTACGCACATTAGCCATACATGTTTCATTGGAGTAAATTTTGTAGTGGGCTAGAAAATTTGAATATATTGTGCCTGGGAATTAGTTACGTTTGTGGGAAGGATGGCGACTATAGTGTTATATACGGGGTAGCAACCAGGTGTACTAGCATGGGGGTAGTTTAGGCCGGAAAGGGGGCTGTAGCCCCAATGTTTTTGGATCCAAATACCCTTTTTTTTCTTGTTTTTTTTACAAAAATAAGATAAGCTCTGGCTAGGGCAACATAAATTTTGAGAAAAAAAAGTAGAGGGGGGTGTGTGTGTGTGTGTGTGTGTGTGTGTGTGTGTGTGTGTGTGTGTGTGGGGTGGTGTGTGTCAGAGGTGGGCAACGCAAATCCGTAAACTTCAATCCTCAAGTTCCGCAACCGCCAGTCCCCAAATTTCTTGAAGTTCACACTTCCGCAACCGCAAGTCCGCCAATCCGCAAACCAATTATGTGATTTTTTATCTACATTTATTGCAAAAATAGAGGTAAAACACTTTGTGATAGTAAATCTATATTATTTCCCAAATCACATACGGCAATAATTATATATATATATATATATATATATATATATATATATATATATATATATATATATATATATATATATATATAGATATATAGATATATATATATAATATATATAGATATATATAGATATATAGATATATATATAGAATAGATATATATATAGATATAGATATATATATATAGATATATATATATATATATATATATATAGATATAGATATATATATATATATATATATATATATATATATATATATATATATATATATATATTATATAGATATAGATATATATATAGATATAGATATAATATATATAGATATATATATATAGATATATATATACAGATATATATATAGATATATATATAGATATATATATATATATATATATATATATATATATATATATATGCATTAGTATTTTGTTCATACTCACCACTCAGCGCCCCACATATGTTATAGCTCACATTTTACCTACCCTACCTTTACCTACTGAACTGTGACAAAACTGTGTTAACTCTTGACCATTTGATATTGTCTTCTTCACCTCTCCAGAAGGTCTTTTGGTGTCTCATTTATCTGTCGCACTCCTCATCTCCTCTGTTCTCTTCCTGTTTTCTCCGTATCTCTCTTGTCCTGCTCATAAAAAGGATGCAATCAGCATATGCCAAGTAACATCTAACCAAATCTCTTGTCTCTTACTATATTTTTGTGTTGGCCCCAGTCAGAGCTTATCTTATTTTTGTAAGAAAAAAAAGACTATTTGAGATCCGGGGCTATTCATAAAACATTCGGGGCTACAGCCCCCAATGCCCAGGCCTAACTACGCCTATGATATCAGATCCTTAACCTCAGACTCCTCATTCAGAGACCTCTGGTGACAATTCAATCTTGAGCAGGTCCATGTTCCCTTTTATGAAGACCAATCTCTCAAAATTATCGGAGGTCAGACTCGCTCTCTTGGCCTTCATGATGTCCGCCCCCTGGGAGAACAGTCTTTCCACGGCTGTTGCGAATTCTCGCCTCCAACGCCTCAAGGAGAAGGTCTCGCCCTACTTGTTTACGGCCGTGTGGCGTGCTGGGAAGCAGCTCTGTATCCCCGATGCCTTGTCAAGAGTTCCAGTTAGCCGCCCCACGCCAGAGGATGAGATGGTGTGTGCCGAAGCCGCAACACACCTCAGGAGCACCGTGTCCATTAACGCCATCAACCACGATCAAGATTCATCACACCTCGATCCGTCGCATCGAGACGCCGATAGGAATCTACAAGAACTCCGAGCCGCAGCAACGACGGGCCCGTCGTACACCCGCCTACGGGACTGCGTGACGTCAGGATTTCCTTCCAATCAGTATACTCTGCACAGTTTCCTACTCCACTACTGGAAATTCCGTGACTGTCTCTACGCAGACGGGAAGCTGGTCCTGTATGGCCAGAGAATTGTGGTTCCTGCCGCCCACCGCCGCCGCACCCTCGCTCGGCTAAATGACAGTCACCGAGGTGTTGCAACCACTAAGCGTCGGGCACAGCAGTCTGTCTTCTGGCCAGGTATTGATGCTGACATCACCAGGACCGTGCAAGACTGCGAGCCATGCCAGATCCTACAGCCCAGTCAGCAACAGGAACCACTACTGTACGATGACCACTAGGGTGGTCCACCAAAACTTTTTTTCTACTTTTATTCCTCCATAAGGTTATTTTTTGTCCATTACCCATAGGTTACAAGCCTATGAAATTTCATGGCGATAAAACTTAATTTAGAGGTCGACCCATCATCTCGCTTTCTATCATAGGATTTAACTCGGAAAATATCACGTACCCGAATTGGAGCACTTCCCGACATCACAGACCGAAATAGTGTTGATTTCTGAATTCTCCGGGGTTTGTAACCACATAGACACATTTTATCAACTAAAAACTGATATACAGCTGTCTGAATGCTGATTTTCATTATTTGGTTTTCATACCGTAAATTAGGGGTAGGCCATACCCTGGTTAGGGTACTTCTAATAAAGATAGAACAAAATGGTTTGCATTTTTGAACTCAGAAGAGTCGATTTACACATGGGGCCTCGTTGGTAATCCTTGTATTCTCGCTAACCTAGAAATAAACCTTAAAGGAAGAAATGCTCGCTTCCCTCAAGAACCTACCTTACTCATCACTGCATCGAGCACCAAAGGGAAAATGGAAGATTTGTCTTAAATGGGTTGAATGAATGCTTAAGAGAGTGAAGGAGGAAGGAAGGTGGTGGTGATGAGGGATATATATGTTCAAGTTGGCAATGAGTGTATACAGGAAGTTGCAGGGAAATTGAGTGTACGTAATAAAGGGAGAAATAAGTATGGTGATAATTTAATGGAGGTTTGTGCTGAGAGGGGTTTGTTTTTAATAAAGGCCTATTTTGGGCATACTATAATGTATATATTTGCATGAACAATTGGGTGTTCGCAGATTGAACAGAAAGGGCAAATGTATTTTATAGCTGAAGGTAAAAAACTGAAAAGAGATGTAACTGATGCAAAAGTGATTATAGAGGCTTATTCTAAAGGCGGTTTCTGGGGGGGATTTCTCTTGCAAGCGAATAAAATTTGATTGCTCAAATTTCGCTTGCTGTTCAATCCTCCAGGGAAGATGATTGCCCGACCCTCAATAAATTGTTGTTGTTGTTGTTGCGACAGCAAGCGAAATGTTTGTTGGGGCACTATAAAATATATATGGGCACTATAAAAGTGACCGCTTGCAAATGAAATATTTTCGCTTGCAAGCGAAAACACCTGCAGAAAACGCCTTAAAGTAATCGTCCAGACCATTTCATCATTCCTGATTTAATGCAATCAAATCATAGCCATTAACGAGTATATCAACAATACGTCGTCACTTTTTGCATCCAGTCAGCCGTTTTTAAATAATCCGCAATCAAAATCTGCAAATTCCCCAAGTTCTCAAAACACTCCAGACTATGCGGCCAACTCAAGTTCAGGCTCGGTGACGTAGCAAAAGGCAGCGCTCTCCCCGCGAGCAGATTCACTCAGATACTCTCTCCTCTTCCTTTCCCTGCTCTCTCTCTCTCTCTCTCTCTCTCTCTCTCTCTTCTCTCTCTCATCTCTCTCTCTCCTCTCTCTTCTCTCTCTTCTCCTCTCGTGGACTTGGAGGAAGAGGAGGAGGGAGAAGAAAATAGTGAAAAAGAAAGAAAGGAGAGAGAGAGAGAGAGGAGAGAGAGAGAGAGAGAGAAGAAGAGAGAGAGAGAGAGAGATGAGAGAGAAGGAAGAGAAGGAAGGAAGAGAGAGAAGGGAAAGAGAGAGAGAGAGAGAGAGAGAGAGAGAGAGAGAAGAGAGAGAGAGAGAGAGAGAGAGAGAGAGAAGGATATGAGAGAGAGAAAGGAGAGATGAGAGAGAGAAAGGAGAGATGAGAGAGAGAAAGGAGAGATGAGAGAGAGAAAGGAGAGATGAGAGAGAGAAGGGAAAGGAAAAGAAGGAGAGAGAGAGAGAGAAGGGAAAGGAAGGGGGGGGAGAGAGAGAGAGAGAGAGAGAGAGAGAGAGAGAGAGAGAGAGAGAGAGCAGGGAAAGGAAGGAGAGAGAGTATCTGAGTGAATCTGCGCGCGGGGAGAGCGCTGCCTTTTGCTACGTCATCAATAACATTCGTAACCCTGTTGGAGGGAAGAAAAACATTTTCGCGCGCTTTTTACAAAAGTCGTGTTTTTACGGAAATAAGGCCTGGAAATCAATTATGTTTGGTGGATTAAGTGTTTTGAATTTGATGTTTTGGAATTCAACATAAGTAGGCAAAAAAAAAATGGGTCTGGACGATTACTTTAAGCACCCGATCACTTTCCAGTGCTACAGAAAATGTAAGTGCATGAAAGATGAATGTTTAGAAAAAAGAGAAAAAAAAGGAAAGTGATTTTTTTTAGTGCAAGGGGTGTATAGAGGAAGTTGCAGGGAAATGGAGTGTACGTAATAAAGGAAGAAATAAGTATGATGATAATTTAATGGAGGTTTGTGCTAAGAGGGTTGTTTTTAGCAAAAACCTATTTTGGGCATAAAATAATGTATATATTTTTATGAAGAATAGGGTGTTCGCAGATTGAACAGAAAGGGCAAATATTCTTTATAGCTGAAGAAAAAAAACAGAAAAGATATGTAACTGATGCAAAAGTGATTATAGAGGCTTATTCTAAGCACCCAATCACTTACCAGTGCTAAAGAAAATGTAAGTGCATGAAAGATGAATGTTTAGAAAAGTCAAAAGAAAAGGAAAGTGATCTTGCTCTTGGAAAATGTTCCTATATAGTCAAAAAGTTAGGAGAGATTGCTGTTGAAAAAAAAGTGATAAATGTTGAGTGGTATGTATATCAGAGAACATTCAAAACGAGAACATAGAGGATCTGTTAAGGTTATGTAAAGTGCGAATACAAAGAGCTGTAGAAGAGGGAGAGGAGAAGGTAAGCTGGAGGAAAGATTGAGCAATAGAAGAGATAAACAAGATTAGATATTCTAATCAGGCCAAGGGAGTCAATAACATGTGATTCATGACCTCATGTCTTATATTAGGAACTACGATAACTCCGGAGGGTGGAACACTAGTTTGATTTGTTCAGGTCAATTGCGAAATATTATGATCTACAGTATGTCCAAACGAACAGAAACTTCTTTAAGGGGAGCATTTAATGGAATTTCATATCTCCATTATTTCTTACCCAATCAGGCTGAAATTTATATACATAATAGATATTAAAATGTACATTATTTTGTTCAATAGTTTTGCATCACCAAAATCTATGGTTTCCGAGTTAAAAGCCATTTTGTAGGTTTTTCACCGTATATTTAAATCAGATCTTCTCTACAAAAAATGGACTTACGATGTTTTGCTTGGCATGGTAGGTAGACATAACATTATGCTACATCCCTTTACCAGAAGTTATAGATAGGATATAAATTAATTGTTAGGGAATACTTTTTTACCACTGTTTTTTCGACAGTTTTTTACAAAAAAAATTTGTTTGAAGAAAAAACGCGTTTAAAGTTTTGCTTACCTTTATTTACACACTAAAAAGTTATAAATAACATATCATTATGAAACAATGTAGAAATTTATCATATAACATAATTAACAATGTAACATACTAAAAAAAAGCGACATTTTCAGTAATTAGTGCTTGGGGAATCTATACGACCACCTTGTACGCCCTGACCTGGTACGAAGAACTTTCCTCCTTGCCCTTCTTCTTCCTGCCAGTCCTGATCCCGTCGCTATCCTCTGCTCTTCTCTTTTTCTTTTTGTTCTTTGGGGTCTGGTGTCTCTTTCTATCTCTTTTATCTTGGGCAGAGGCGGTGTAGGCAGATGTTGCAAACCTCCACCTTCTTCTTACACTTGCCACAGATCATATTGATGAACAGATTGCACAGCTGTGTACTGTTCATACATACATTCAAGGATGGCACCTTCTCTGGAGATGGAGATGAAGATGGGAGAGGTGCTGGACGTGGCTTGGGGTGCCAAGAGGTGCTAGGACTAGTGCAGTCTTGTGTGGCTTGTGAGGGGCTAGAAGTGCACGCTACGGCGGGCGGGTGCGGTGACCACCGACCCTGCTTTACATTCTGCTGCTTCTATTCTTCTCTGTAGCTGTGTCTGTCTTGCTGCTCTACATATTTCTTGTCTTCTGCGTGTCTTCTTACTTTTCGCCATTGTGAACCTCTGAACTGCAGGCAAAAAAGCCTACGGTCTGCCTACGTCATGGCGGAGAGGTAACTGATCCGCTCAGTAACTGTTCAAGGATACACACTCTGATTTCCTTGCCAGACATACATTTTCAATGCAAAAACCCCGATGTTTCTAGCTTTTAGAGGACCCAGATTATCATTACTAATATGGGGGGGCTCACACGGGACCTTTAATTCTGGCCCGCAGACCTTTAAATAACGGCAGTAGACATTTAAATTGGTGCGGACGAGTTGCAGCTGGCGATGTTCTAAGCGAATATGGCAAAAAGTAAGAAACTAATATTTTAGGGTAAATAAACTTAGATGGGCCCCTTAAATAAGCGCCAAAATACCAACACCATGAAAGAATCAAACTGCTCATGATCGATTAGGATACATATCATAGTTATTTATTTAGTAACTCCTCAGAATATGTAAAATCCTTCGACTTTTTAACATCAAAAGTGGAGCATATATTAACTCATTTTCCTTTTGCTTAAATCCCCATTCTTTGGAATTTCAATGTTTACCACCAGTCTTGAATTTCATCCTCTTTCACTGACAAGCCTGGTAAAAAAGCCTATAACTTTGCCACCCTTAATTAATGACCTAGAGCAGCGACTGTAGCACCTCGTATTCGTGATCCTGATTCTACATAGTTTCTCTAATCTTAAAGTCCTTTAATCCTTAACCCCCTTTCTTTATTCTCTTACTATCATCTTCATGATTACTGGCAGCTAGCGGTCTTTTTTGTTACTGTTGTATATGTAAAATATATATATATATATATGTATATATATATATATATATATATATATATATATATATGTTATATATATATATATATATGTTATATATATATATATGTATATATATATATATATATGTATATATATATATAATATATATATATATATGTATATATATATATATATATGTATATATATATATATATATGTTTATAATATATATATATATATATATATATATATATGTATATATGTATATATATATATGGTTATATATATATATATATATATATATATATATATATGTATATATATATATATATATATATATGTATGTATGTATGTATGTATTGTATTATGTATGTATGTATGTATGTATGTATGTATGTATGTATGTATGTATGTATGTATGTATGTATGTATGTATGTATGTATGTATGTATGTATGTATTTGATGTATGTTGTATGTATTATGTATGTTTTATGTATGTATGTAGTAATGTATATATGTATATATGATTTGTTATAATTTTTAATTTTTATATGTATAATGTATATATTTTTTTGTATATATGTTAAAATGATTAGTATTAGTATATATGTATTATATATATATAATTATATATATATTATAATATATGTATGTTTTGTATGTATATGTATGTATATGTTGTAATTTTTATGTAATTTTATGAAAGTTGTATATGTATGTTATGTTGTTTGTAGTTAAGTATGTTTTTTGTATATGTTGTATATGTTTTAAAGTTGTATTGGTTTTATATGTAGTATATGTATGTATATGTAGTATTGTATGTATATGTATGTTATGTTGTATATGTATGTATATGTATGTTATGTTGATTGTATGTATATGTATGTTTCATACTTGTTATGATGATATGTATGTAATGTATGTATATGTTGATATGATGATAGTATTTAATGTTGTATTAGTTTAGTATGTATTATTTGTATATATGTAGTAATAGTATGTATATATGTTGTTATAGTATGTATATATGTATGTATATGTATGTATATTGTTTATATATGTTGTATATATGATGTATATATGTATGTAATATGTATTTTATATATGTATGTATTTTTATGTATATTGTATGTATTTGTAATATATGTAATTTTATATGTATATATTATTTTTTTATATTATATTATATGTATAAAATTTGTATATTTAGTATTTATATGGGGATTTTTACTATTTATATTTTAAAATTATATTTTAATATATATTGTATTAATATGTATTATTTATTTTTTATTAAATGTTATATATATGATATATATATGTTATTTTAAAGTATTTATAGTTTTAAAAAGTAAAATATTTGTATATAATTGTTATTTATATGTATATTAATGTATTATATAAAGTATATTTATAATTTTTATATAATATTATATATATATTTTATATATATATTATATATTATATGTATATAATATATGTATATAATAATGTTATAAAATAATATATAGTATATATATATATGTATTATATATGTTTATATATATGATATATATATATTTATATAATTTTATGTATATAATTATGTTATATTATTATCTATATTAAAATATTATTGTATATATATATTTAATATAATATGTAAAATATATATATGGAAAATATTATTATATTATTTTTATATATAGTATATATTATATTTTTTAAAATATAATGAATTATAATTTATAATTTTGATATAATATATGTATATTTATATGTATATATATATATGTATTTATATATGTATATAATATTGTTTATATAATTATTAATTTTAATTTATTAAAATTTTAGTAATATATATTTATATATATATATTGTAATTTTATTATATATATATTAAATTTTATATATTATTTGTATTAAAATAATGTATATTATATATTTAAAAATTTTAATATATTGTTATATTATTTCTTTTTATTTAATATTATATTTATATTTTTATTATGTATTATATAGTGTATATATATATTGTATAATATATGTATTTTATATATGTTATATATATATGTTATATTATATGTTTAAATATGTGTATAATTTGTTTTTAATATATTTATTTATATTATATTGTAATATATTTATATTTTTGTTATATATATGTGTAAATTATGTGTATATATATATTTATATAATTTTTGTGTTATTATTTGTAATTTAATTTTGAATAAAGTGTATATATAATGTGTTTATATTAAAGTTATTTAATATATGTGTAAATATATATGTTTTATATATAGTGTTTATAATGTGTATATATATATTTGTGTTTATATATGTGTATATATATATGGTTTATATATATGTTATATATAGGTTTTTTGTGTATATAATATGTTATATAATATGTGTATTATATATTTTATATTATTGTTATATATATGTGTTATTATATGTTAATTATATTTTTTTGTTATTATTATTGTATTTATATATTTTATATTATGTTTTATATATATTATGTGTATATATAATTGTATATTATATTGGTTTTATATATGTGTATATATATATGTTATTATATTGTGTATATATAATGTGTATATATATATGTTTATATATTTTATAATTATATGTTTATAATATATATGTGTATATTATATGTGTATATATATATGGTAATATTTGTTTATATATATGTGTTATATAATGTGTTTATATTGGGGTAAATTTGTGTTTTTTATGGGAATATATAGTGTTATATAATGTGTTTATATATATGTGATTATATATTTATTTATATTTATTTTTGTGTATAATATATGTGTTTTATATTATGGTTTTATTATGTGTATATATATATGTGTATATATATTGTTTTATAATTTATAAAATTTTGTGTATATATATATGTGTATTATATATTTTATATATATTGTTAAAAATTTATTTTTATTAAATTTGGGGTTTTTGGGGTTTTATATATGTGTTTTATATATTGTTATATATATTGTGTTATAATTTTGTGGATATAATTTTTTTATGTGTAAATATGTGTATATAAGGTGTTTTATATTGTGTTATATATGTGTATATATATGTGTATATAATATGTGTATATATATTGTGAATTTATGTGGGTTAATATGTGTTTTAATGTGTTATATATATGTGTTATATATATGTGTATATATATTGTTATTATATTGGTATATATAGTGTATTTTATATATGTGTTATTTTAAAATGTGTATATAATATGGTATATTATTGTGTATAAATATGGTATTATATATGTGTAATAATATGGTATATTTAAAAATGTGTATATTTGTGTATATATATATGTTTAATATATGTGTATTTTATTGGTTTAAAAATTTTATAAAAATATTTAAAAATATATTTATATATATTTTATATATAAATTTTTTATATAAATTTTTTAAAATATGTTTTAATTTTATATATTAGTTTATATATATTTAAATATATTTAATATATATTTATTATTATGTGTATATATATGTGTATATATTATGTGAATATATATGGTATTATTATGTGTATTATTTGTGTATATATATGGGGTATATATTATGTGTATATTAAAATTTTGTTATATATAGTGTAAATTTTTTTTGATATATATTGTGATATATATTTTTTGTAATATATATGTGTATATTATATTTATATAATATGGTTTTATAAATTTTATATAATTTATATATAAGTTATATATATATTTAAAATTTATTTAAAAAAATTTTAAAAAATA
>JACEEZ010000942.1:62135-63279 GCA_016584305.1 Chionoecetes opilio | reverse complement strand
GAGAGAGAGAGAGAAGAGGACATGGAAAAAAAATATTAAAAATTAAAAAACCAAGCAAAAAATGAAAAAAAAAAAGAAAAATGAAAGAAAATATAAAAAAGTGGCAATATATATTTTTCAGGATAAACTGGTAAACACAAATAATGAGAAGACCAATTTGCATGGATATGGAGGAGGGGAAAAGAGGGGAGGTAGAAGGGGTGGGGGTAGAAGGGAGGGGGCACGAGCAGGCAAAGGAGCTGAGAGAGAGAGATAAAAATTGGAGGGGAGGAAGGGATGTAGGGGAGAGGGGGGGGGGGGATGAGGAGGAAGGGGAAGGAAGAACAGGTTAGAAGATGATAGTAATGACATCACCAGAAATTCCATGCATATCAAATAGACTTCTGTTTCTCTCCCTTTCTTTTTTTCCCTTCCATTTCCCCCCTTCATTTTCCCCTCCATTTCCTCCCTTTTTTTCCCTTCAACTTTTTCCCTTCGAATATTTCTTTCTCCTTTTATCCTCCGTCTCTCTCATACAATTTTCTTATTTTCTATCAATTCTTTAGGTTGTTTTAGGTTATTTTAGGTTATTTTAGGTTGTTTTAGGTTGTTTTACGTTATTTTAGGTTGTTTTAGGTTATTTTAGGTTGTTTTAGGTTATTTTAGGTTTATTTGAGGTTATTTTAGGTTTATTTGAGGTTATTTTAGGTTTATTTTAGGTTCTTTTCGGTTGTTTTAGTTTATTTTAGGTTGTTTTAGGTTGTTTTAGGTTTATTTTAGGTTATTTTAGGTTGTTTTTAGGTTATTTTAGGTTATTTTAGGTTGTTTTAGGTTATTTTAGGTTGTTTTAGGTTGTTTTAGGTTTTTTTTAGGGTTGTTTAGGTTTATTTAGGGTTGTTTTAGGTTTATTTAGGTGTTTTAGGTTGTTTTAGGTTATTTTAGGCTGTTTTAGGTTATTTTAGGTTGTTTTAGGCTATTTTAGGTTGTTTTAGGTTGTTTTAGGTTGTTTTAGGTTATTTTAGGTTGTTTTAGGTTATTTTAGGTTGTTTTAGGTTGTTTTAGGTTGTTTTAGGTTATTTTAGGTTGTTTTAGGTTATTTTAGGTTGTTTTAGGTTATTTTAGGTTGTTTCAGGATATTTTAGGTTTATTTGAGGTTATTTTAGGT
>JACEEZ010000942.1:44635-47135 GCA_016584305.1 Chionoecetes opilio | reverse complement strand
CGGCGGAGCGAAAGATAGATGGGGGGTCTTTCTTAAATCCCTACCCTGTCCACCAGCAGTGAATGGGTACCGGTGCCAGCCGGGTTTTGTAACCTCCCCCCCGGGGTGGTGGCTTCGCCAACACTTAATATGCAGAGCGGTAGATCATATGCTCTGAGGCATTATCTCTAAACAAACCAAACAAGAAACAAGTGTTGTGTTGTCTGTGTGTGTGTGTGTGTGTGTGTGTGTGTGTGTGTGTGTGTGTATGTGTGTGTGGTGTGTGTGCTGTGTGGTGTGTTTGTGTGTGTGTGTGTTTGTGTGTGTGTGTGTGTGTGTGTGTGTGTTTATAGTGTGTGTGTAATGTGTGTGTGTGTGTGGGGTGTGTGTGTGTGTGTGCGTGTTGTGTGTGTATATGTGTGTGTGTATATGTGTTTGTGTGTGTGTGTGTGGGTGTGTGTGTGTGTGTGTGTGTGTGTGTTGTGTGTGTGTGTTTAAACCAGTGTTCAGTCTTTTCTATGTGACGCACACAATTCCTATCCTCTCTCTACTCACTCACACCACACACACCACACACACACACACACACACACACACACACACACACACACACACACACACACACATACACACACACACAGACACACACTATGCAGCACAGAGTCAGTAAGTGAGAAAACAACTCTATTTTCTAGCCCCACCGTCACTTAAACATTCTGTGCAATCACGTACAACCACCGAACAGGTTTTACATATTTTATCCAATCAGGAAACATTTACGAACTCTGACGATTCTGATGCGAGCTTAGTTAAAAGCTTCAAATGCCTTTCAATCAGCAGGAGGGAGTGAACAAAATATATATTCAAGGTAAAAGCCAATAAGTTCTAACATTTGATAATATTTTAGTAATAATTTCCGATGAACTCAATTTCGAATGAGACGAATTTAAGGTATGAAAGAGGTGGAGGCTAAATAAAGGAGGAGGATGCATAGATACAATTACAGTACTATTGTTATTTTTATAGCTGCTTCTCTTCCTTCTAGCACCATCACTACCACTACTTCTACTACTACTACTACTACTACTACTACTACTACTACTAACTACTACTACTACTACTTTTACTTTTTACTACTATTACTACTTTTACTACTCCTCCTCCTCCTCCTCCTCCTCCTCCTCCTCCTCCTCCTCCTCCAACTACTACTACGACGACGACGACGACGACGACTACTACTACTACTACTACTACTACTACTACTACTACCACTACTACTACTACTACTACTACTACTACTACTATAATAATAATACCACTACTACAACAAATACCATTATTAACACTACTCTGTAATCTTTAAAGACTCACCAAAAAAGGCAGGAAGGTATGACTGAGGTAATCTGCAGGTGACCCACACAGTCAACTCAACACTCACCTGCAGGGGGAGAGACACATTGCTCATTAATTAGCATAGTAGGCTACAGGTAAAATTAATTAGCATACAGGTAACGCCACGTCCACACCTGTGATGTTATTCGATAGGGTTGACCGCGTGCAAAGTTATTACCGTATGATAATTGCGAGGTGAATACTAATGATAACAATGATGGTATGATAAGCCCTTAAGTGGAACAGTCTCAGCGTAGTGTGTTTTAAATCAGATGCTTTATGAATGCCAGATTAGTCAGTGTATTTACAGTATTAAGGTGGTATTATACATAACACTTGCATCATAACGCCATAAAAAAAGAGCAAAAACTCAGAATAACGCCATAAAAAAAAAACTCAGCATAACGCCATAAAAAAGAGCAAAAATCTCAGCATAACGCCATAAAAAAAAGCAAAAATCTCAGCATAACGCCATTAAAAAAGAACAAAAATTTCAGCATAACGCCATCAAAAAAGAAAGAACTCAGCAGAACGCCATAAAAAAAAAAGAACTCAGCATAACACCATAAAAAAGAAAGAACTCAGCATAACGCCATAAAAAAGAAAGAACTCAGCAGAACGCCATAAAAAAAAAAACTCAGCATAACGCCATAAAAAAAAAGAACTCAGCATAACGCCATCAAATAAGAAAGAACTCAGCATAACGCCATAAAAAAAAAGAACTCAGCATAACGC
Organism: Chionoecetes opilio; assembly: GCA_016584305.1. NCBI lineage: Eukaryota > Metazoa > Arthropoda > Malacostraca > Decapoda > Majidae > Chionoecetes > Chionoecetes opilio. Next base: position 45,029 of record JACEEZ010000942.1, on the reverse strand, counting down.
CATAAAAAATAAAGAACTCAGCATAACGCCATAAAAAATAAAGAACTCAGCATAACGCCATAAAAAATAAAGAACTCAGCATAACGCCATCAAATAAGAAGAACTCAGCATAACGCCATCAAATAAGAAAGAACTCAGCATAACGCCATCAAATAAGAAAGAACTCAGCATAACGCCATCAAATAAGAAAGAACTCAGCATAACGCAATAAAAAAATAAAAAACTCAGCATAACGCCATAAAAAAAAAAGAGCTCAGCATAACGCCATAAAAAAAACTCAGCATAACGCCATAAAAAAAGAAAGAACTCAGCATATCGCCATAAAAAACCCTCAGCATAACGCCATAAAATAAGAAAGAACTCAGCATAACGCAATAAAAAAAGAAAGAACTCA
>JACEEZ010000942.1:17500-35896 GCA_016584305.1 Chionoecetes opilio | reverse complement strand
TAATGGTAATGGGGTGGGTAGGTAGGGGTGGTTGGGTAGGGGTGGGGGTTGTGGTAGGTTGTGTGGTAAGGTAGGGGGTGGGTAATGGTAAGGGTAGGGTAGTGGGGTGTTAGGAGGGGGTAAGGGTGGAAGTGGGGTGGTAGGGTAGGGTTGGTAGGGGTAGGTGGTTGTGGGGGTAGGGTAATGGGGTGGGGTGGGGTGGGTGGGTAATTGTGGTAAGGTAGGGTGGTGGTTGGTAATGGTGTTTGGGTGGTGGTGGTGGGGGTAATTAAGGTGGTTGGAGGTAATTAATTAGGTTACTAGGTTAATGTAGGGGGGGTGGTATGTTTTAATGGGTGGTAAGTGGGGGTGGGGGGGTGGTAGGGTAGGGGGGGTGGTAGGTAGGGGGTAAGGTAGGGTGGGTAAGGGGGGTTAGGTGGTGGTAATGGGTGGGGCAGCTGGGGAGGGGTTGGGAGGGTTAGGTGGTTGGGTGTAAGGTAGGTGGTAGGTAGGGTGGGTGTTTAACGGGGGTAATGGTGGTAGGTAGGGTAAATGGGGGGTGGGGGGTGGTGGGGGTGGGGTGGGTTTGGTAAGGGTTGTAGGGTGGGGGTGGTAGGGTTTGGTGGGTGTTGGGGTGGTGTAGGGGTGGGGTTTGTTCATGGGGGTGGTAGGGTTGGGTAAGGTAATGGGTTAATGGTGGGGGGGGTGGTGGTTGGTAGGTAGGTTAAGGTAAGGTGGTAGGTGGATAGGGGGCGTGGTAAGGTAGGTGGTGGTGGTGGGCGGGTAGGGGTGGGTAGGTGGGGGGTAGGTGTTAGGGGGGGGGGGGGTAAGTAGGTGGTGGTTGGTGGGTGGTGGGGTGGGGGGTAGGGGGGTGGTAGGGTGGGGGGGGGTGGGAGGTTAGGGTGGTAAGGTAATGTTGGTGGTAGGTGGGTTGGTGGGGTGGTGGTATAGGGGGTTAATGGGTTGAGGGGTAGGGGGGTGGTGGGGGTGGTAGTAAGGTAGGTAGTGGGTTGGTAGGGGGTGGTGGTTGGGTAGTGGGTGTGGTTTGGTAGGGGGGTAGGGTAATTTTGGGTTTAAGGTGGTAATGGTAGGGTAAGGTGTTGGGGGTGGTGGTGGAAGGGGTAGGTGGGGGGGGTGGTTGTAATGGTGGGTAGGGTTGGGGTACAGGTGGGGGTGGGGGGGTAATGGTAATGGTGGGTAATGGGTAATGTGGGTGGGTAGGTTAGGTGGTGGTGGGTGGGGTAGGTAATGGGTGGGGGGGTAGGGGGGGGTGGTAGGTAGGGTGGTAGGTGTGGGGGTGGTTACGGTGGGAGGGGTGGTAATGGTAGGTGGGTGGGTATGAGGGGGTTAGGTGGGGGTGGGGGGTGGTAGGTAATGTGGTGGGGTAATGTAGGTAGGTGGTGGTAGGTAATGGGGTTAGGGTTGGTGGTAAGGATGGTAAGGGGTGTGCGGTGTGTAGGGGTGGTGGTGGGTGGTGGGTAGGTTAGGTGGGGGTAGGTAGGTTATAGGTGGAGGGTGGTGGTAAGGGTGGTGGGGGGGTGGGTATGGTGGTGGTGGGTGCGGGGTAAGGTTAGGTAGGGGGGTAGGTGGGGTGGTGGGTAGGGTAGGTAAGGTAATCGGGGGGTGGTGGTGGTGGGGGGTAGGTGGTGGGGTGGGGGGGTGGGGTGGTTAGGGTGGTATAGGTGGGGGGTAGGGTGGTGGGGGTGGGTGGTGGTGGTGGTGGTGGGGGTAGGTGGTGGGGTGGGGTGGTAAGGTGTTTGGTTAAGGTGGTAGGGTGGGTGGGGGGGGTGGTAAAGGTAATGGTGGTTACGGGTGGTGGTAGGGGTAGGGGTGGTGGGTGGTTTGTGGTTTTTGTGTTTGTAGGTTTGGTAGGTTTTAATGGTAATGGGGTAGGGCGGGTAAGGTGGGTGGGGTAGGGTGGGGGTGGGGAGGTTGGGGTGGTGGTAATGGGGGGGGGAGGTGGTGGTGGGGTGGGGTGGTGGGGTAGTATTGGTGGTAGGTGGTGTAAGGGTGGTAGGTTAATTAGGGGTGTGGTAATGGTAATGGTAGGGGGGGTAGGTAGGTAGGGGTGGTAGGGTGTTAGTTAGGTAGGGGTGGTAAGGGGGGTAGGTTGGTGGGTTGTGGGAATGGGTGGGGGGGTAAAGGGGGGGGGTGGGGGGGGGGGTAAGGTTAGGGGGGTGGTAAGGGGGGTAGGGGGTGGTTAGGTAGGTAGAGTTTAGGGGGTGTGGTTGAGTGGGTATGGGGGTAGGTAGGGGGTGGTGGTACGTAGGTTAGGGTGTGGGGTAGGTGTTTGGTTTAGGGGTAATGGTGACACGGCGGGGTGGGTAATGGTAAGTGGTGGGTTGAATGTAATGGGGTCGGTAGGGGTGGTAAGGGGTGGGGGTTTAGGTAAGGGTGGTAGGTAGAGGTTGTGGTGGTGGGGTGGTAAGGGTGGTGGTGGGGGGTAGGTAGTAGGTGGTGGGGGTTGGGGGGTTTACGGTATGGGGTTAGGGGTATAATTAAGGTTAGGTGGGTTTAGGTAGGGGGTGGTGGTAGGGTATGGTAGGTTAGGGGTTAATGGTTAATGGTGGGTAAGGTTGGTAGGTGGGGTTGGTAGGGTGGGTGGTTGGTATGGTGGGTTGGTAGGTTGGGTTGGTTGGTATTGGTGGGGTAAGGTGGGGAGGGTGGTGGTATGGGGGTGGTAATGGTAATGGGTTTGGCGGGGTAGCGGTATAATGTGGGTGGTAGGGTGGTGGTTAGGGGGTGGTAGGTTGGGTAGGTGGTAATGGTGGTGGGTGGTTGTGGGTAATGGGTGTGGGGGTTAAGGGTAATGGGGGGGGTGGTGGTAAGGCGGTGGTAAGGCGGGGTTAGGGGTGGGTGGGGGTATAGGTGGGTGGGGGTTAGGTAGGGGTTGGTTAGGTGGGTAGGGTGGGTTAAGGTGGTGGGTATATGGGTAGTAGGTTGGTAGTGTAGGGGGTGGGGGTGGGTTGGGTAAGGTTGGGTGGTAGGGGGTGGTAGGGGCTGGGGTGGGGGGGGTGTTGTTAGGTGGTGGTTAAGGGTAGGTTGGGGTTAATGTGGGTTAGGTAGGTTGGTAATTGGTAGGTGGTGGGTGGGTGGTGGGGGGTAAGGTAATGTAGGGTGGTAGGGTGGCCCGGTGGGGGGTGGGGTTGTGGGGTAATTTGGTGGTTTGGTAGGGGTAGGTGGGGGTGTAGGTTAGGGTAGGGTAATGTTTTAGGTAATTATTCAAATATCAATTTAAAGATGAGAAACATTTGATTCATAAAAATTAGTGTTGATGATTTTAAGTCAAGAGTTAGGAGAAATATACACTCTACTGTTATAATACGACTTATTACAGGAGAGAGATGAGAGAGGAGGAGAAGAGAGAGGAGAGAGGAGAGAGAGAGAGGAGGGTGAGGAGAGAAGAGACGAGAGACGAGAGAGAGCGGGAGGGGAGGGAGAGAGAGAGGGGGGGGGAGAGAGAGAAGACCGGAGAGAGAGAGAATAGAGAGAGAGATGAGAGAGGAGGGGAGAGGGCGGAGAAGCGAGGGGAGAGAGAGAGAGAGAGAGAGAAGAGAGAGCGAGAAACAAAAAAAGGAGGTGCACTATTTCTGTATATCAGACAGAGAAACGCATAATATTAGCATAAATATCTAAACTAACCAAAACAGTTAAATCACACAACACACACACACACACACACCACACACCACACAGGACACACACACACCACTAACACACACACACACACACACATACACACACACAACACAGACACACACACACACACACACACACACAACACACCACACACACCCACACACACATACACAGACACAAATACACACACATACACACACACACACACACACACACACATTACACAGACACACACAACACACACATACACAGGACACACACACACACACCACACACACAAACACATACACACACAACCCACACACACACACACACACACACACCACACACACACACACAACACAAATACCACACACACACAACACACCCACACACACACACACCACTCAATCTAAAAAAGAAAAAGATATTTCTACACACAGTCAATGAATAAAAAAAGTAGAGTCAATTTGTTCATGTGTCATAAAATAGGGGGCGGCTGCCCATTACAAAGCTGCGCACCTATCCAATTACCCTCGGATAACAGGTATCCAATGACGTTAATTACCAAATGACAGTATTTTTTAGGCCTTCCCTCCCTGATCGCTATCTCTCTCTCTCTATCTCTCTCCTCTCCTCTCTCTCTCCTTCTCCTCTCTCCTCTCCTCTCTCTCTCTCTCTCCTTTCTCTCTTCTTTGTCTTTCTCTCTCTTTCTCTCTCTCTTTCCTTTTTTCGCTCTTTTTCTTTCTCTCCTTTCACACAGACAAACCACACACACACACACCACACACACACACCACACATACACACACCAACTAACACACACCACACCACACACACACACACACAATACACACAGACAAAACACACACACACACACACACAACACACACACACCACACATACACACAACACACATCACACACACACACACACACACACCAATATACACACAGACAAATACACACACTTACACACACATACATACACACACTTAACACCACACAACACACACGACACAAGCACACACAACGCACACATAACCACACGCACAAGTTGGAAGATGAAATAGATATAGAACCAATTTAATTACCCCTGACAAGAGCGAGCTGAGGACAGGGATGGGAAGAGGTAAAAAAAAAAAAGACGAGAGAGAGAGATTTTTTTTGGAGAGAGAGGGAGACGAGGACGAGGAGGAGAGAGATGAGAGGAAGGAGAGAGGGATAGGAGTGGCGAGGGAGAGAGAGGAGAGAGAGAGAGAGAGGAGAGAGAGAGAGAGAGAGAGAGAGAGGAGAGGGAGAGAGAGAGCGAGAGAGAGAGAGAGGCGGGAGCAGACCGAGAAGAGAGAGAGAGAGGAGGGAGGGAAGACTGAAACGAGAGAGAGTTGAAGAGATGAGAGAGAGAGAAGGAGAGGGGGGGGAAAAGAGCGGAAGAGATGGAGGAGAGGATGTGAGGGAGAGAGGATGAAGAGAAGAGAGAGAGAGAGGAAGTGAGGAAAAGTTGTAAAAAGGCCCCTGAAAAAAGAGTAGACTGTATTTAATCTAGCAGGTTTGTATAGCCTCTCTCTCGCATACTCACTCTTCTCGGCTCTCCTCTCCTCTCCTCTCTCTCTCTCTCTCTCTCTCTCTCTCCCCTCTCTCTTCTCTCTCTCTCTCTCTCTACGCGGCATCGTTAGGCTGTAAGTGTGTGTTTATTTGGATAACAATGCAGGCGGGGTTGTTGGAGGAGAAATATACGAGCAGAGAAAAGATGGAGGGAAAATAAAGGAAGAGAGAGAAACTTATTACAGTATATTTTCTTTCATATTTTAGTTTTCTATATTTTCCAGCATCACACTATTACTTTATAGGATCTATTCTTTTTTTTCTTTCTAACCATTCAAACAGGTTGGCTTTATGTTCCAAGTAACCCTTTTTTTTCTCTCTCTCGCTCTCTATTCATGAACTTAAAAAATAATTCTACCATTAACCTATCCAGAAAACTACCTTAAAAAACGATCTGACCTTAAAACTACTTTAAGCTACCTACAAAAAACTACCTTAAAAACTTCCATCTGATTACCTCCTTATTATTAAAACTAGTACCTCCTATTACGAAAACTACCTTCCTTTCCTTTCCCTTTCCTTCTCCTTTCCTTCCTACCTTTTCCATTCTGTTTACCATTTGCCCTTCCCTGACCTTCCTTTTCTTTCCCTTTCCTTCCTACCTATTCCTTTTTTATTACCATGCACCCTAACCTGACCTTTCTCTCTTTTCCCTTTCCTTCTCCTTTCCTTCCTACCTTTTCCTTTCTGATTACCACTTGCCCTTCCCTGGCCTTCCTTTTCTTTCCCATCCTTCCTATCTTTTCCATTCTTATTACCATTCGCCCTAACCTAACCAGACCTTTCTCTATCCCACAGGTAAGCGGCAACAGCTGTCTCCGCGGCCCGCCAGGCGTAAATGACCATCGGATGAGTGGGTGAGTGACAGGTATATTGCGGTCACTAATTACTCCCGCAATAATCAGGTAACACGTCAACGGGAGCTCACACACACACACACCACCACACTAACCACCACACACACACACACAGCCACACACAACACACACACATATCACAACAACACATACACATAAAACACATACACACCGACACAAACACAACGCACACACACACACCAGTGAGACAACTATGCACTAAACTACACTGTATTATTATGAGAGATGAGAGAGAGAGAGAGAGAGAGCGAGAGTAAGAGAAGATCGGCGAGACGACTGAGAGAGGAGAATAGGAGAGAGGAAGATGGCGATAGGGAGAGGACTGGAAGAGGAGAGAGAGAGAGGATGATGGCGTGAGATTGGCATGGAGAGAGAGGAGGAGAGAGAGCGAGTGCTGAGAGAAGAATGACTGATGTGAGAGAGTTGAGAGTGAATGAGTGAGAGAGAGAGAGAGAGGAGACGAGAGAGAGGAGAGGGAGGGCGAGAGAGAGAGAGGAACGAGAAGAGAGAAAGGAAATTAAATTAATGAATGAGAGGAAATGCTTTTTTGTGAGAGCTCTGAAGATGTAAGGCAGCATAGTAAGTGTGTGTGGTGTCGTGTGTGTGTGTGTGTGTGTGGTTTGTGTGTGTGTGCACTTGTAGTAGTGTAGTTGTGTGTGTGTTGTGTGTGTGTGTGTGTGTGTGTGTGGGTGTGTGTGTTTGCGGTGTGTTGTGTGTGTGTGTGGTGGGTGTTATTTTTAATGAGTCGTTGGACATAGCTAAGAGTTGTATGAGCCCGAGATTTGTTGTTTTGGAGAATTGGTGTTCGTAAACTCTAACCGTCTTCAACGTGCCGAGCTATCACGCTACTCTCTCCTCTCTCTATCTCTCTCTCTCTCTCTCGCTCTCTTCTCTCTGTCATCTACTCTCTCTCTCTCTCTCTCTCTCTCTCAGCTCTCTCTCTCTCTAATATTTCGGGCCGTGACAAAGGACATATAGAAGAATGGATAGAGTACTCTTTATGGTTAAAAAGAAGGGCAGGAGGGAGAGGTAAGAGGAAGAGGAAGAGGAAGAGGAGGAGGAGGAGGAGAAGGAGGAGGAGGAAGGGAACGTTTGGCCTCAGGTAAATAATTAATGAGCTCTCGCGAGTAAGGTGAATAAGAGTAATACATAAAAGTGTTTATACACGCAAGTTAGTGTGAGAAGAGCAAAGAGAGAGAGACGAAGCGAGCGATGAGAGATGAGGAGAGCATAGAGAGAGACTGAGAGGAGAGAGAGAGAGAGAGAGGAGAGAGAAGAGAGGATGATTCGCAGAGAGCGAGAGGAGAGATGACGAGAGAGAGAGAAAAGCATTATGTTGGTTGTCAGAAAAGTGTTCACGTCATATGAAAACCTCATGTACAGTACGAGGAGGGGGTGGGGACGTTCACGCAGAGTTTTATATAGCCTCTCTCTCTCTCTCTCTCACTCTCTCTCTCTCTCTCCCTTTCTCTCTCTCCACTCTCCTCTACCGTGCAAGAAATTTGACAGATATAACTCAGGTGAAAATACTGACTCCGTAGTCCTATTGTTACCAACTATGTAAATACAGCACAGGGAGGTCATTTCCTATACTTGCTCTCTCTACACTCTCCTCTTGCTCTTCCTTCTCTCTCTACTCTCTCTCTCTCTCTCCTCGTCTCTCTCTCTTCAAACACACCACACACACACCACACACACCCATACACACACACCCACACCACCCACAACACCCACACCGACAGCCACACCACACACACGCACCACACACAACATGGAACATGCAATTTCCCACTGAAGACTGGCATTAAAACCACGAGAAAAAAACACATGAGAGAAATAAAACCAACTTTGAATAAATATACTTTTCATTCACATCACGAATTTTCTCTTTTTCATATAAACATAAACAGGGAGAACAAGAGAAGAAAAAAATCTGTCCTCTTTTTCATAATTATATTTGTTTCCTTCTTGTTCCGCCCCGAAAAAGAGAAAGAAAACCTGTCCTCTTTTTCATATAGTTGTCTCCTACTTGCCCCGTCTTGCATCTCCTTGCCCCGCCCCAGTTCTCCCTGACCCGCCTCGCCCCTTAAGACTTCGAGGAGTTACTCAAGGGCTGAGGTACTCCTTAAGCCTCGTCCTCGAGCACGACTTCCTTACTGGCGCGGCGTGAGTGCTTGTGAAGGAGACTTTGCGTGTGTCAGCAGGAGGGAAAAGTGTGTGTGTGTGTGTGTGTGTGTGTGTTCTGAGGTATTGCTTGAGAGGTGTTGTGGGAGGTCTAGAGTATGTGGAGAGAAGGAAGACTTGAGGAGGAGGAGAACGAGGAGGAGGAGGAGGAGGAGGAGGAGGAATATACAAAGGAAACACAAACAGCAACAGACCATTAGGTCCTTACATGGCTGTTTGCTTTAACTACACTACACTAACTAGATAATAAGAGAAAAAGGATAGGAAAGTAGAGGTCCTTACCCACCCACCCATCCCTCCAGCGAAGTGGCCGGAAATGAAGTGATACCATGCAGAATGAAAAAACTGCATGGAATTTGAGGAAAGTTGAAAGCTGTAATCTATGGTGTAATCTATGGCTAACTAAAACTATGTTTGTGAGGTAGGTTTAGTGCTTGATAGGGTCATGTTATGAGCCTACTAACCAATACCTACACCAAATGTTTGTATTCTGGTGGGGAACACAGTGTGTGGACAGGTTCCAGCGGGGTGGTGCCTTGCCATGGCATACTATTCTGGGTGAGGAGGGTTCAATTGGAGGAGCGTCAAATGGATGAGGAGGAGTGATGAGGAGGAGGAGGAGGAGGACGAGAGGGCAGGGAGGAGGAGGGAGGAGGAGGAGGAGGAGGAGGAGGAGGAGGAGAAGGTAGGGGGAGGAGGAGGAGGAGGAGTAGGAGGAGGAGAGTGAGTCAGGGGAGGATGAGGCTCTAGCGAGGAGGAGGAGGAGAGGAGGAAGGAGAGAGAAGGAGGAGGAGGAGGAGGAAAGGAGGGGCTTGAAAAAGACAAGGTAAGAGGAATAACGAAGATGACGTAGGAAATGGATGATGATTGTTTGAAAAAACCGGTGAAGAGTACTAAGTGAGAGAGATGAGTGAGGAGGTAGAGGTAAAGAAGGAGAAAAGAACAGGATAGTAGAGCAAGGCGATGGAGGAAGATGAAAAGGAGTGGGATGAAAAGAAGGATGAAAAGTAGGAAGGAGGTTAGTAAAGGAAGGAGGGAAGTAAGCAGTAAAGGAGGAGGAAGAGAAGTAAAGAGAAGTATGAGGAGGAGGTAAGGAGGAGGAGGAGGAGGAAAAAGAGGCGGGGAGTTGTTCAGTAGGAGCTTGCAAGCAAGTTTTATGTAGTCAACAGATAATCCTCCTTCTCCTCCTTATCTCCTCCACGTGTATACTCTTCTCCTGCTTCTTCCCTTCACATAACCCAAAAAAAAACAAGATTTAAAAGGTCTATCACAAGATGGACAAAAAAAAGAAAAAAATAATTGGAGAGAGAGAAAGACGAGAGGACGAGAGAGAGAGAGGATGGCGAGGGATGTCAAGGGAGGGAGAAGGAGGAGCCCGATAGTATCTTTTACAGAAATTATGACCGGGGTTTCTGGTTTTATTATTGGGTCGTGAAACTGGACAAGAGACTTAGTGACGTTAGAGAGAGGATGAGTAGATGAGGATTGGGCAATCGCACTTCGAGAAGAAGAGATGATTGATCTTTGTGTAGACGAGAGTAAGAGAAGAGGAGAAGGGAGTGATAGAGGAACCCGGAGAGAGAGAAGAGAGGATTTTGAGATAGTCGAGATCGAGGCTTGACTTCTGTTGAGAAGCACAGGGAGTAGATTAAGAGGAGATGTAGCGAGTCTCGGAGGGTAGGAATGCGCACAGATTGATTGTTTTTGAGTGCCGGCGACGCTAGAGACTTGGATGTAGAACCGTGAATTCTGATGAATGTAGATGTGTAGCAAGTTAGAGAGGCAAAGAGAGAGAGAGTCGAGACGACGAAGAAGTCCGACTCTGAGATGAGGAAGAAAGAGGATAGAGTGGTGTTGGAGAGAGATTGATCCGCGAGAAGAGGATGGGACGAGAGAGGACGGATATAGTATCGAGGACAATAGAAGAGATTGAGAGATGAGAAGAGGGGAGAAGAGAGGAGAGAGAGTGAGACCAAAGCGAGAGAGAGAAGGAGAGAGCGAAGAGAAGGAGACGAGAGAAAGAAGAGATTTTTGAGGAAGAGAGAAGAGTGAAGGGAGGAAAGAAGAAGGAAAAGAGAGAGAGGGAAAGAAGAGGAAGGAACGGGGCGAGGGAGCGAACAGAAAAAAAAGATGTCTTGACCGAGATGACTACCGAGAGGAATGATATGCCAGGAGGGGGGGGGCTTGGAGATGAGAGCAGAACATGTTTCGAAAGATGTGATGGGAGAGGAGACGTTCAGGCAGAACGAACGGATCAAGGGAGGACGCACGCCGCGCAGGACAGAGAGTCTGTCTGTGACACCCTTCAGAGGTACGGAGCAGGGAGGGAGGAGTGGATGGGATGTATGGGAGGAGTGTCGGCTGGATTGAGACTTCGACTTTTCGAATGACAGGAGTGAGAGTTGTTGAGACATCGCTAGTGTCTCCGAGAGGAGAGAGAGAGAGAATGAGGGAGAGAGACGTGATGGAGGGAGGACGGAGTGTGAGAGAGCAGAGAGATATCGTGAACTAGCTTACGTAGTGAGGCGTCGTGAGACTCTGAAACCGAAAGGAGAGAATGACCGTGCTAGGGGAGTCGGCTAGTGAGAGATGAGGGATTAGTAACTGATGGTAGTGTGGGAGGAGTGGAGAAAAGGACGTGGAACGAGAGCCTTGAGGATTGTGACGATTGGATTCCTAGTATGTTTGATGTGAGTGGCCCGAGGGAGGAAGCACGTATGTTAGAGCCTGCGAACTTGCCAGCTGAGATGTTTTGATGGAGGAGAAGTGAGGAGAGCGAGAAGGCCGTGTAGGTATGAAGACAGACGAGAACTCTGGAGTGGTATTGCAGCAGTGAGAGGGGTGAGGCGCTGATAGGGGCACTGTCTCCAGAAAAAGACGAAGGAGGGATTTTTAAAATAAGTGATGTTATAAACTACCATTGCTGTGTTGGGTGTGGAATCACAGCAATGTGGTAAGATGGTAGCTGAGACTGTGTGATAGTGGGGGATGTGAAGAGAGATCCTAATGGGCATATTTTTTTGAGAATACGTAAGCAGTTGCCAAAAAGCTTCATTGACTCGGGTGTGAGACGAAGGCCAAGGAGGAAACCCACAGTTAGAGCTAGCGGACGATTAGATCGTTAAACATGAGGCATAGGTAAGTTAGATCGTTGGAGAAAAATATGCCTGTGCGTGGGCTAACCCAGGGGAAGGGCGAGGAGAGGAGGGGTACATGAGAAGAAAGTGGAGAAGAAGAGATAGAAGTGGGGCATGGAGACCACGCACAGAGCCGACCACCGACCAGCTAGATCACCACGCGGAGACGGAGGCGACGGTAAGCAGCACGGCCCGTCGCGTAGGCCGTTGAGATTGCGCTGGGGGACGGACGAAAGAAGCAGGCGTGGGCCCGCCGGGCGGCCATAAGAAGGAAAACATTTTTAGGGGGCTCCCGCGTCCTTCATGCCCTCCGAAGGCCCCTCCCCCCTCTCCTTGTCTGATGTATTTTCAGACCCGTGATCGAGGAAGATTGTACGTATGTTGAGGAATGATTGGGAGTTGTCCTAGTGGGGAAGAGCATTTCAAGAGAGTGAAAGCTTGAAGATAGTTTTCTAATGGTGGTAAAAGCAGCGATTTGTGAGAACGAGATACGGTAGGTTGATAGAGGATTAAGACTCTGATGAGACAAGATAAGTGCTCATCAGTACTAGCGAATCCCACTTACTTTCCACTAGTAGATCGAATAATAGGTGGAGGAATCTACAGGCGCGATAGCCCCTCGTCCAGTGCGCGGATCGGCAACTTGACCCGTCCAATCCTTTCCGGAGGCCCGCTTGGGCGCTGGGTACGATTGTATGGTTGGGAAAATTTAATTTCATTATTATATATATTAACCATCGCTAATATCGAACATTAAAAGTACATTTCCTCAACCAGCTATCATTTAGATAAACACCAATCACTACAACTTAATCTAAGAGCCCACCATCTATCTTACAACACACAACTACGACACCTAACATTACACAACACACACACACACAAAAACACATGTATACACCTATGCAACCACCCACTCCCATCACACAAGTCTTTTAATACTACACATCACAACGTTACACTACACTACGAACAAAGCAAACATATAATTCATATATCCAGCACCTATCTTTTCTATTTATCGAAAGCCAGTATCACAAAACCAAATATTTCACAGGAAACTTCTTATACAGGAACAATCCAGAAGATAAAATAAAAATAAAGACAGAGAGATACGTACATCGGAAGGAGTATATATCATGGAACACATTAAAAAAAAAAAAACTCAGGTCCATATCAGTTAACGCGTCTTATATGTGTAGCAGACTTAATAGATACTTCAATATAACAAAATAACCATTATTTGATTAATTTAAATACCGAGCATTAGACAAGGTTCAGAATTTTACGGTGCTGTCCCTTTGTTAATAGTACAATTTGTCGCCCCCCATACGGGTAAGAGAGCAGTATGCATTCCCCTCTTATTTCATAAATCTACTCCATACCAGTAAACATTTTATATCCAAACGCCAAGCGTCCACTAGATTCCAAATCATACTCAACCGTAGATAATACTACATACCCTACTATATTGAGAGTACATGTAGCTGCCTGTGATGTAAGCCTAGTTAACCCATTGGATTAAATATTGATACGAATACTATAATTTACAGTACTCATGATTTCAGCCTAACAGCTAGAAAATCATTAAATTCTTGTAACTAACGGACTACAATTTCCCGCTAATCACTGATTGCAACAAAGAAACCTTGCCACTCACATGGCGACCGTACGTATACCACATACACCACTACTACTACTCAAAGTACATTAGTTTACGTTCCCGTATCTGAAATTAAGGTTATTTGGGAGTTTTTCTGTGAGGAGTGGTGCCGTCAGTCCACAGTTATCAAGGTTTACGACCAAACACCCACAGAAGGCCCTAAATTCATCACCCCCTTAACCAGTCGATCTAAACCACTCAAAATGGACACTTAGAAAAAACTTAGTTTATAAGAACTTGATTTACGCTCGATCCTATCCTTTAAATAATCGCTACCACAAGTCCAAGTAGTATACCATTACTAAACCCTTTAAAGTTCCCACCTTTGACCCTGAAATATCACCGGTCCCCTTCCCATTACTCTCATCACACACAATTCTACTACCAATATTACCATCCAACAATGACCGCCAGAGTCCAACCAACCTATTACCGATCACCAATAGAACTCACACTTTTTTTAGCTCTATTTACACCACCACCACCACGGCCTCTATGTGATAACACCACACAACACACCACCACTGCTGGTAGAGAACACAACCCAACTACCGCCCAACGCCCCGTATTTCCTTTCTAGACGGATGTAGGACAAATTCACATCTCAATTGCGATCTCCACAGAACGCTCTGTCCATTCACCGTACACATTGAGGGGTTTTTCGCCGCATTGAGAACCAGTTGTACGCTCATTGAAGATTCACCTTCAACGAATCCTAAATTCATATACCTTGGATAACTCAAGGAAGGATTTAAACTCCAACATAGCGGGGGGAGTTTATGTTTGTTATATCTTTTCTCCTGCAATCAAATACCTTTCTAATATGTCCATGTACATATTTCCACTGTTATACACCACGCATGTTAAACCCCACCCCCTATAACGTGAAAAATTGTTCTTTTTTACTTATCGAAATATTTAATCAACAAACACAACAAACATAATGCAATTCTGGATAGCACTCCGCTATCTCCATACAATTTGCACCCGCCAATTGAAATCTTTGGAGGTCTATACCTGTGACGGCTGCGCCATTTCTGGTGAAGCAGGGGGATGCAATAGTAAATTTAATGGATAAAACGAACTAGAAGCGAACAGATTATGAATATTATGGTTATAGCCTTTTAGAACGGTAGTATATGTCAAGAATGGAGAGAAATATAAGTAAGTTGTTGTTTATAGAAGGTGTTGTGAAATCAGCACAAAAAGCTTAGTCCCACTTCTTAATCGGCTAATGGATTGTCGCATACACCCTTTAACTAACATTTACTATATCCCCCTTGCACCAATATAATTAGAATGTACATTAACCATTAAATATTCCTCAATCAGTTTATTTAATATTATACCAGCCGGCAATAAAGAATGGGAAGTTAAACAATATAAGGTGCATACGGGGCTGGGACTGCGGCTGGTAGATGAACCAATAAGAAGAGCAAGGAAAACCACGGTCCTAATATCATAGAAAAAGTATGAGTTGATTTCGAAGAATGACTTAACACACAAAAAAAAAAAGGTGCATGAGCCAATTATACAAAATACAACTAAACAAAATAAAAAACTAGCCGACAGGAAAAACCAATAAATCAGTCCAAGATACACTCCGTTTGGGCCGTAAACCACACATAAGAAGTAAATTAGTTGTAAATATAGTCATTCCAATTATATATGCTAGTCGAGTGATAAGAATTAAAAAAGTAAGAAATAAGAAAGTAATTCGAAAATCTATATTATATTAAATACATAAAACAACTAGAGATAATAGCAGGTGGGACATCTACGGAAGTCTACTATAAATCCCTATTTAACAAAAGAGCAACTACCAGTATTACCGAGTATCTGATTTTGGGTTTACTGCTAATGGGAACATGAAGTGTCCGCGATGACACTTCCTCCTCAACTCCACTCATCCATCTAAGGGCCCCTCAGCACGCTCCCATACCTCATCTAACATACCTGCTGACCTGTGCCACCTACTATCTACTGGGGGAGGCGCCCTCTCTTTCTCGCTCTTCTTGTCTAATTAGTTCTATATTCACTACCGTCGTACATCTAGTTTGGCTCACCTTTGTCACACTCGCTCGTTCCTTCAAACCCACACAACCTGGCCGTTATGAGGCTGGTCACTTACTGTCGCTCCGCTCTTATCTCATCCCTCCTAATATCTACTTCTCATCCTCTCCTCCATCGTCTCAACTGCCATCACTCCCTACCACTTCCACCCCCTCAGTATCCTCTTCTTATCACCCTCTCCCCTGCTCTCTCTTCTCACGAGAGCTCCCATTTCTGTCATTTCTCTACTATCCTCCTTACCATAAAAAACCCAACATCTCTGTCTCGCCATCTCTCTCCTCGCTCTCTCCTCTCCGTCTCACTCTCTTCTATCTCCTCCTCTCTCTCTCTCTCCTACTGCACTCCTCCTCGTCTCTTTCTCTCTCTCTATCTCCAACATCCTCCCTCACTCTCTCTCCCTCTCTCTCTCCTCGGTCACATCCAAGTATCATACCTTCGCTTCTACTACCATTCCACATTATACTCCCTTTCCATCCTTCATCTTTCTATGTGCGCCGTTAGTCTAATTTGATGGAGGGAAAATTGGAGTGACAGTAAGCAAGTAATGTGGAAACTAGATGGAAAAAGGTTTTTTTTTTTAAAAATAGGCATGAGAAGACGGAAGCCAGGAAAAGTGGAGGTGGCGAGGAGACGTGATGGAGCCGCAGGAGGAGGAGGCAGGAGGAAGACAAAAGATAGCACGGAAGAAGAAGACGAGAGGAGGACAGAGGAGGAGGAACGAGGGAGGACGAAAGGACGGTGGTAAGGGGATGAAGAAGAGGAAGAGGAGGAGCAAAGTTGATTAACAAGATGTGAACATCAGAATTGGGAATGTGTGTGATGTGTGTGTGGGATATGTTGTCGGCTGTGTGGTGTGTGGGTGTTGTGTGGGGTGTGTGTTGTTTGTGTGTGTGTGTGTGGTGTGTGTGTGTGTGTGGGGGGTGTGTGTGTTGTTTTGTGTGTGTTGTGTTGTGTGTATTGTGTCGCTGTGTGTGTTGTGTGTGTGTGTGTGTGCGTGTGTGTTGTGTGGTGTGTGTGCGTTGTTGTGTGTTTGTAGTTGTTGTATCCCTTACCTTGTCGTTGTGTGTGATTGTGTGCTGTGATCACGCCATGGGGTGGGCCCTCCTGTGTGGTGTGTTTGTGTCTCTTTGTTGGGTAGTAGCTGAATGGTATTGTGTGAAAAATGCCAGTACCACTCATTGCATAGAGTACATAGTACCCGACGTACAATCAAAATAGCACAGCACAAGTGCGTATCAGAGACAGACTCACATAATAAAAGAGGAAAGCGTTACACACGTATTGTTTTTCATTGTTTAAAAGCTCACACTCAACAATACGTTGTCATGGAATATTTCCCTATAGTCTGTGTTTAAAGGTTATAACCAAAAATTCCTCTCTTCTTTCTTTCTTCCTCTCTTCTCTCTCTCTCTCTACTCTGTCTCTTCATTCCCTGTCTCTCTGGCCTACTCTCTTCCTCTATCTCCTCTCTCTCTCTTACTCTCTTATGTACTCTCTCTATCTCCTCTTCTGACACACACTTGCATCAAAGCAACAATGAAAACAAAAGGACAAGACATTAGGAAAGAAAAACCACATCAAGAATATTTGAGAATGTAAACAAAAATGAAAAATAATCAAATACACAGGAAAGAGAGAGAGAAAGAGATCGATGAAGTCAGAAAGAGAAGAGCGAGAGAGAGAGCGAGAGAACAGGAGAGAGGCGGAGACAGAGAGAGAGAATATCTTGATCAAGAGAGAGGGGAGACATTTGAGCAGATAGAGAGAGGAGATGAGAGAGAGGATACGTAGATTGAGTGACTCTAGTTGAGAAGATGATTGATTGAGGCTGGATAACGAGAATTGACTTGCTGTGGTGTGAGGGAGTGAAGAGCTTGAGTAGCGGAACTACGTAGCACCTTGTCGTAGAGAGAGATGAGGATGAAGAGACAGGTCGAGAGCGAGAGACGGGCGCGTGAAATGCCGACTTAGCCTGAGCATGAGAAGTGACGATGATCTGACTGGACCAACGACACCAGATGTTGATATGAGGGAAGAGAGAGATTGAGATTTTTCTTTATTGAGGGAGAGAGGCGAGGACGAGAGTGAAAGGCTCTGAGAGAGGAGAGAGAGACGGAGAGAGAGGTCCAGGTGTATGCAACACACCATAGGGAAAAGGGGGGAAAAAACACGTCAACACACACACAGATACAAGCACACACACACAACACACACACACACCACACCAGAACACATCTACACACACACAACACACACACACACACACACACACACACATCATCACACACTTTACAACATACTAATTCACAGCAAAAAAATTGTCGCACCTAAATATAGCAACACTTTTTCTGTACCATGACCATTAATACAACACCACCTACCTACCTATTTACCCCCTTCCCTTGCTCCCTCCCCCTTCCCTCCCTTTACCTATTCCCTGAGCCAGCTTTACCTCCCTCTGTTCACCAATCCCTTAGCTTCCTTTCACTCTCCCTTTATCTTCCCTGCTTCCTTCTCTGTTCTTTTCCCCTTCTTTTATTTTCCCTTTACCTCCATTCCCTTGAACCCTACCTTTATCTTCCCCTTTCCCTGTCCATCTCTTTCACTCTTCCTTTCCCTTCCCTTTCCCTTCCTTTACCTTCTCCTTTCCCCTTAGCCTTTACCTTCCCTCCCTCTCCCTTCACCTTTTTCCCTTCCCTTTCCCTATCCTCCTCCCTTTACTTTCCATTTCAACCTCCCTTTACCTTCCCTCTCCCTTCCCTTTCCCCTTCCCTTTACCTTCCATTTATCATCCCTTTCCCTTTGCCTTCCCCTTCCCCTTCCCTTTATCTTCCCTTTCTCCTTCCCTTTACCTTCCCTTTCCCTTCCCTCTCACTTCCTTTCTCCTTCCCTTCCCCCTCCCCTCCCTCACATGTGTCATTTCGACCCTTTTCTTGATACCTCCACTTTAATCATACGTTAATTTGTTGTATAAATAGAGTAATGCTACATAATACTGCTACATAATACACTAGTCGCTTATGTAATTCATGTTAGAAGTGCGCACAAAAATATGGTGCTTTTACGAGGGTCTTTAAGTACAAATTCCTTCTATTCAGGTGAAGCCATAATTTTTTTTTTTATGAGTGGTGAACATAAATGACTTCATAAGAGAAACAAACGAAATGTTATTGGGAGTTTCTTTTTTTTACTTCCCTCTCTCTCTTCTTCCTCTTCTTCTTCTCTCTTCTTCTTCTCCTCTTCTTCTTCAATCTTCCTTT
>JACEEZ010000942.1:10000-12500 GCA_016584305.1 Chionoecetes opilio | reverse complement strand
ACATTTTCTACTCTCTTTCCACATTTTATACTCCTTTCCCATTTTATACTCTCTTTTCCATTTTCTACTCTCTTTTCCACATTTTCTACTCTCTTTTCCACATTTTCTACTCTCTTTTCCACATTTTCTACTCTCTTTTCCACATTTTCTACTCTCTTTTCCTCATTTTCTACTCTCTTTTCCACATTTTCTACTCTCTTTTCCACATTTTCTACTCTCTTTTCCACATTTTCTACTTGTTTTTCCACATTTTCTACTCTCTTTTCCACATTTTCTACTCTCTTTTCCACATTTTCTACTCGCTTTTCCACATTTTCTACTCGTTTTTCCACATTTTCTACTCTCTTTTCCACATTTTCTACTCTCTTTTCCACATTTTCTACTCTCTTTTCCACATTTTCTACTCGTTTTTCCATATTTTCTACTCGTTTTTCCACATTTTCTACTCGTTTTTCCACATCGTCTGCTCTGCATTATTTTTCTTTCTCGTGTAGCATCGTTTTTCTACTACTCGCTTGCTTCTACTACTACTTTTTATTTCTCGCTGTCCACTTCATTTACACTTTTCTTTGACTTCTCTTTCAACGACGGAGCTTTTGTAGTGTTTTCTTTTTCCTTTTTCTCCTTAAGCTTTCATATCTTTTCGTATAATTAAATTCCACTTTAAAAAATGTTGTTCTCTGTATCATGTATCTACTCTGTATTTAGTTTGGTTTTTCTTACTATACCAAACAGATAACTAAAAAATACAACTCCACTTTCTCTTTTGCAGTGTTATGCATTTACAATAGTTTTTATTCACTTTTTTATATTCTGTGATGAAAAAATCTTAAATCCCACCGTTGGAATTGTTCGTATAATATTTTTCCTCTAAGTCTATACAGTAGGTACATTCAAAGAACATTCCTCCACTTCCTTCTTCCACCTCCTTCTCATACTCTTCATCTTATAACTTTTTCTGTTCCATTCACAAATTCTGATAAGCAAAAATTTCCTTTCATTCTTCATACAAATTTCTGTTTTACCATTTGTTCATGCATTCACTACCGCACACGATCCCCCTCCTCCTCCTCCTCTTCTCCTCCTCCTCCTCCTCCTCCTCCTCCTCCTCCACCTTCTCCTCCTCCTCCTCCTCTTCTTCCCCTTCCTCCAGGTGTCACAGGATGATAATGAAGTGACTCAAATTACCGCCAGGACCCACCACCTAATGCCTGCTCTCCGCCCTATCTCTTTCCTTTGTCTCGTATTCGCGGTCGCCTCCTCTTATTCGCGGTCTCCTCCTCTTATTCGCGGTCTCAACTCTTTGTCTGAAACTGCCATGCCATTTTCCAGTTCTCTTTCATATTCTTTCCTTTTCCTGCCTTTGTTTGATTCTTTTCTGCTGTTTTTTCTCATTGCCAATTTGTTCATTTTTATCTCTGACGCTATTCTTTATTTCTTGTATTTTTTTCATCTCTTTATTAACGGAACGTATTGCTTTTGTTTGTACTTTTTTTTTTCTCTCTCTCTCTCTCTCTTCTCTCTCTCTCTCTCTCTCCCCTCTCTCTCTCTCTCTCTCTCTCTCTCTCTCTCTCTCGTGAGATTGTCTGGTATCAACTATTATCCCAGATACCAGACAATCTCACTATACAGCACCACGACACAACCCTTCAACCCACCACACATGTAAAAAACCTTGGACTACACATGGACAGGTACATGACTTTTAACAAACATGTATGGAAAGAGTAAAAAAAGTAACCGATCTGTAATGTATGAAAATAGAATAAAAGAATATTTCGACAAGGATACTCGCACAGCAATTATATAATCACTTGTATTTAGCATTATTAATTATTGCAATGTAATATGGGGCACAGCAAACACAACTCTCCTAAACAATGTTAAAAACTACAGAATTTTGCAGCAAAAGTAGTAGATGGTAAAGCCAAGAAGTACGATCACGTGACTCCAATTTTGAAAGAACTACAATGGCTGAATGTTAAAGACCAAATAACTCACGACACAGGGGTCACTATATTCAAGTATATGACCCATCTATATCCTAATCTGACTTTTCCAACTGTAGGGGACGTTACTGGTAGCACCACCAGACAGCGATATCACCTGTACGTCCCTAAGACCAACACAGACCTGGGGCCCAGATCTCTCTCTGTAAGGGGCCCCAAGTTATGGAGCAGCCTCCCATCGCTAGTTAAAGATGCTAACACCCTACAGTCTTTCAAAACTAAACTCAAACTTGTACTTCGGGATGGAAATTAATTTTAGTATAGAACTTTTTCTTTTAATGTATATAGTATATTCTTAGGTAGAACTATATGTACCTTTTATAATGATTTTACTTATATATTTGTTTTCTTTTAATAATGCTTTTATTCCTTTACTTTTTATTAGCATATACTGTATATATATATTAATATCGATTATTTTTCTATTTTACAATTCTATAATTCTATGTTTTTAATGTTTTAATGCAAAACTGTGTAATATAATTGATGTA
>JACEEZ010000941.1:16622-27902 GCA_016584305.1 Chionoecetes opilio | reverse complement strand
GGCGGCTTTGCGGCTAGTGTATACAAAATAGAGCAATATGGTCCCTAAACCAAAAAAATATTGGACGAAAAGGCAAAATTACACTCACCTCGGGGGGTGGAGGTGTCTGGTGCTGTCAGCTGCGCTAGAACCTCGATGGTTTTTTAAAAACAGACTTTTTTTCCCATAAAAAAACTTGCGATACACATATTTACGTCGCAATAGGTTTGCTATCTCATGAAATGCTTAGTAGTATTGTAAAAAGTCAACAACGGACCTTTATCCTAGCGCTTCGTGTCCTGGTGGATCGCCGACGTGAGTTTCGACAGGGGATGCTTGCAGCTATGTTGATTCAAGAAGGCGTTTGACTCAGTGCATCGTGAGTCACTCGGATCTTCTGCGACTTCGAGGGATTCCTGCGGGGGACTATTGGTTTGATAACTGGTCTGTATTCTGGGACTGAGAGTGCTGTGAAGTGTGGGACAGGTGTATCCAGCTTCTTTCCTGTGAATAGGAGTGAGGCAAGGGTGCGTCCTTGCCCATCACTTTTCAACGCTTGTATGGACTAGGTTTTGGACAAGGTTGTAGATCAAAGGGGATTGTGGAGCATCCGTCGGCAACACCAAGATCACTGTTTCTTGTTTTTGCCATGATGCAGTAATCTTTGCTGAGTCGCTGGAGGGTCCTGGTTATGGCTCTCGAGGCGCTGCACGAGGAGGCACAGCCTTTGGGACTGAGGTCTCTGGCTCAAGACAAGGCCCCGGGTGTTTGGAGACTTACTAGATGAAGCAGTACAGTCTGTTCATGCGTGTGGCGAGGACATTGAGATCTTGGAAAGTTTACTACCTTGGTAGCGCAGTTCATAATGACGGCGGGTCACGTCAAGAAGCCTTACGGGGCGGGATTGGCATAGCCAGGGTTTGTTATGGACCGCTCAGCGGGAGTATTTGGCGTTGTCGGTACCTGTGCAGGAGGACAAAGATCCGGATCTTCAAGTCGCTTGTGATCCCTGTCTTACTCTATGGGTTTTGAGCATGGACACTAATAGTGACTTGAAAAGACGAATCAATGCCTTTGGTAATAAGTGTTCTTCGCAGAATCATGGGGTTTTCGAGGGATGATTACGTGTCAAATCACGATTGCACCGTGAGACTGAATCGAGGCCTATTACCTGCATAGTCCGTCAGCGCCAAATTCGGCTTTTATGGGCATGTGGCACGCTACCTGAAACCGATCCTTCCCATCGGGTTGTATCTGTAAGAGACAATCCGGCGTGGAGGAGGCCAAGGGGGCACCACAAGGCTCGTGGCTGGGGCAAGTTGATGTTTCTTGTCGAGAGCTGCTTGGTATGGGAAAGGAGCCTGCATGGGAACTCGCGCGTGGTGAACCCCCGGGAGTGGCGTCGTAGGGTGGGCGAGGCGCGCGCCCCCCGGCGTATGCCCCCAATGATGATTGATTGATTGTATAAAGTATAAACTGAATGGGAAAAAATGTTGATCACCCCGGGGAGAGGGAGGTTCACCAGAGTCACGTTCTGCCAGGCTATTCCAATACTTCTCCTACGCCAGCCCGGCGGAAACAGCGCCTGGGGAGCGCTCGTGGGGTTTTAAAAGTAAGAAATCGCGGAGCGCTTGGCGGACGCTTTCGCCAGCACTGGCGAAAGATTTTAAAAGTACGGCCCTTAGAGGCTTCGCTCTTGTGTCATTGTTTCATCATGTTACAGTATGTAGTACCATTATGCTAAGGATCATGGCACATGGGTGATAATATTACAGTATGTAGTACCATTATGCTAAGGATCATAACACATGGGTGATAATATTACAGTATATAGTAACATTATGCTAAGGATCATAGCACATGGGTGACAATGTTACAGTATGTAGTACCATTATGCTAAGGATCATAGCACATGGGTGATAATCTATATTATTATAATATTGTAATTTACTTCCAATCGCCAAAAATCTTGTTATAACCATTGGTCGTCAGGGAAAGTCCCACACACTGGAGTTATGAAATGAGGATCCGAAGCACAGAGGAACGAGCAGCCTGATAGCGTGGCGAGGGAGACATTTTTGCCGTAGCAATGTGCACACGGCTGCTGAACCGTTAAGTGTTAACAATCATCCTTGCATTTGTTGACAAAAGATGATATATATGTCCCTCACCTCAAGACACTAGTTGTCAGAACATAACCAAACAAAGAAGATATGATAACACTATCAGAGACTGGACACGTTATTTAACAACGAGCATGTTGGTTATTCCCAACAAAATGGGTCTAGGGCAACTGGCCGCGGCCACCTGGCCGCAGCCCAACTGGCCGCGGGAAACTGGCCGCCATATGGAACTTTTTGTTGATGTACCTTTTGTACCTAAACCTAACCTAACCTAATTCATTCCTAACCTAACCTAATCATTCGCTGGTGGGGGTTTAAGGAGCTGCCTTGAGTACGTAAACTTAGGCGTTTGCAGTTTCCTCCCAGTCCGCGGCGGTCAGCTAGCCGCGGCCAGTTTCCCGCGGCCAGTTGGGCTGCGGCCAGGTGGCCGCGGCCAGTTGTCCCATTCCCCCACAAAATGACTGTCAGACCAGTAACGCTGTAAAGTAACAGTTCTGCAACACCGCGTCCTTTTCCGGTGTGATCTGTGACTCATATTGCCGGTTCTCCGTATCCTGTCATAAGCTGATTGTTCATTGAGTGTATACTAAAGGTCCCGTGCACGGATGCTTTATCTTTTTATCAGTACAGTTATGGAGGCTCAGCCACTTCACTTCCTTGTATCGCTTGCACACGCACACACACCCGCCCGATGGTCAAGTGGATAGCACGCTGGCCTGCCATTCTGTGGTTAGCCGCTTTGAATCCTCGCTCGCTCCCGGTGATTTTTCTTCTAATATTTACTTATATTTGTTTGACCTTGAAGTAGTTATCATTATCCCTCTGATTTAAACGGTCACGCATCCTGGTTGGTAATTTTCTCCATATCATAATAGTGACTATCCACTCTGACTCAATCAAGGGTTGATGAAGCTTTAATTGCTATTAGGATGTAATTCAAAATTACTCTGAAATCCTCCAATTCTTTGAAATTATGAGAAAGACTTGGTAGATCCACAAACCTGCAAAGAAGGTTCTTTTACAATTTGTTTTATAAGTCTTTGTCTTTAAAATTTTCATTGAAAATCTTGAGCCACATAATAATTGGCTTTTTCAACTGTTAATTCCTTTACCTGTAAGTATGCAGAACCTCTCAACTGACCCGACAAATAAGTAATTTATGCACCTCTGTTAAGTCAGCTCTATCATTAATAAATTTGAATTTATCCCAGAAGGAGAACCAATTTTCCCCTGAAAACTGAGGTAGTGACAAGTCTGGCAGTTTAATTTGGGCTAAAGAGGCTTTAGCTGTTGTTGGGTTTTGATAACACTCCAGTAATTCCTCATATTCAAGTATCTTATCAAAATATATTTGACATTCTTGTTCATACTTGGTCACACATTGGTGAGTTTTTTCCTATTCCCCGGTGAATTATTTCCTTTTTCCCAGCTTCTCTTAATTCAACTTTATAAACTAGGTAAGTATCTTCATATTTATTTCATTGATTCTTTAACAGTGGCAGACTTGACTTTAAACTAATATAGTTAATAGGAGTAGCCTTAGCTGCGTCATCACACTTTTATATATTCGTGTAATCCACCCTAATTTAGCCGATAATGAACTGTTCGTAAATTCTTCCATGATTTAGTTGATAATTAGGTCAAATGAAAATAGTATATGCAAGATTACGATATAGTAACTAAATTGTCGATTAATATAAATTAGGTGGTTTGATCTACTAAGACGCGTAACCAGGCCTAATTCGACCACCACATTTTTTTTACAACAACTAATTACGTAACCAAAGCAAATCTAATCTGAATGGCGGATGGTAGTTACGCGCGGCGGCTGGGTCGAGGCTGTCTGTCCTCTTGACGCCCCAAAACACATCACCTCCGCACCATCAACCACCAGTTGTAATGGGCTCATCACTATCGGCCGATTTTTTAAACATGGACTAGGAAGAGTCTAACGTGGAGCTTCCATGTTAAACTCTAGTGGTACCAATGCCAAGAACGCGTTCTCCATGACACCATCATGGAGAGCTAACATAGTCTTATGTTGATCCACGACAAAGACCACTCTGCGCCCGGACTGGCAGCCCTGAACCAGGGAGATCTTTGGTTTGTGCGAGTGATGCCAGAGGATCATTTGTCTCCGCACTCTGCTACAGTAAACAAGACACGTTTGACCTGCCCAGGCTGCTGGCCGCCGCTGCCGTCTACCTATCACGGCGCCCCACCACCATTCGTCTCACCTGTGCCTGCCTGAGAAAGACTAATCAACGCGCAACTGTGATAGATTCACAGGTGTACACCAGGGCGAATATTGTCCATCTCGACGATAGAAAGCAACCACGGCACCTGCAAGGATAGATGTGCGCCATTAAGCAAGGCGCAGCAGCAAACCCTGCTTGATCTGCATGGTTATGGAGCAGCCAGCCTTATCAAATATGTCGCACAGCCATCATGTTGTGCGAAAGAAAAACGCGCCATCAGAGTCCATATGGAAGGCGTTTGGTGCCGCACATCCGCTGGAGGCAAGATCCGTCCAGCAACTCAAAAAAGGCTGGATATACTTAAATCAAGGTAAGATCACTGTTGGCAATAATTATTAATACTTACTAGTTTACTCAAAAACAAGCCTGGATGTAGGCCTACTTAAAAGCAAGGTATACGATCACTGGGTACCTGGAACTGTTGCCGATAAAACTACCACGTGCAGCTTCCTTATTTTCCTATGATATGAATCCTCGCCGACGTCGGCGAGTGTTCACATTTTCCGCGACAGTTCCAGTTATTGATCTTGATATTACAGTACCTAATATATACAATTAATAAAATTTTACTCCTACTTCTGCATTAAGGGGTTAAATACATGCAATAGCCTGAACAGTTTTGTTAGGTTACCTATAGTGGTTAGGTTATGTTGGCTAGTTAACCAATGCCCAGGTTAGGCTATTGAACGAGTGAGGGATCTGAGGGGCACACACCCCCAGTTATAGGTCACGTTATGTTACCAATGTCAAACTGCAGTTTTATTAGTGTTTTGGGACAAGCGAAAAATGTGGTGTCCAATAATGAAACACTCTTTACTCTTCCTTTTCATCTATTACAAGTGGAACTGCTGCCGAAATTTTCTACATCAGCGAAAGTTCTCGGTTGGTGTTTCGGCGAGAATTCCTATCGGCGATCCCCCCCCGCACCCCCCGCTAGTTCACTAATCTAACCTGGGCATTGATTACGTAACCTAACCTCACTGGGGAAAGGGGTTCGCCCTCCACCAGACCCTCTTTGCCCGTCTTCGGGTGTTCCCTTTTTTTACGTCGGCGAGTGTTCTTATTCTCGGCGACAGTTCCAGTTCTTGTTTTTAATCTTACAGTACCCAATATATACTTTTAATCAGCTTTTCCCCTTGTTTCTGCAATCAGGGATTAAATACCAGCAATAGCTTAAACAGTAAGTCACGTTACATAACTAATGCCCATGTATTGTATAAATCGGCAGTATTGCTGTTTTTTGGATATTATTGATCAATTTATTATATTATTAAATTATTAAATTTGAATAGGATAGATAGAATAAGAGAGAATAAGAGAAAGAATAAGAGATACATAATAAGATAATATGAGAGAAAGGAAAGATATAATAAGAGCGAATAAGAGAAAAAATAATAGATAAATATTGAGATAATAAAAGAGGAAAGAGAGAGAGAGAGAGAGAGAGAGAGAGAGAGAGAGAGAGAGAGAGAGAGAGAGAGAGAGAGAGAGAGAGAGAGAGAGAGAGAGAGAGAGAGAGAGAGAGAGAGAGAGAGAGAGAGAGAGAGAGAGAGAGAGAGAAGAGAGAGAGAGAGAGAGAGAGAGAGAGAGAGAGAGAGAGAGAGAGAGAGAGAGAGAGAGAGAGAGAAAGTTCATTACATCAGGTGTAGAGGTCTGGAGGCAAGCCTCATTTTTTATTGTAATGGGAACAAAACCCTCCCCTCTCTGTCCCTTGAGATTAGGCGGTACCAAATGCCAGATAATGAGGTCTGGGGCCGGATGTTGGAACGTTCGTAACGCGTCTCTAAGATCATCTTTGCACTTAGATTGATCTTGGAACATTCGTAACGCGTTTAGAGTTATTTTCAAACTATCTTTGCGACCATCCATCCGCCATATTTGTTCGTTTTTCCACCATATTTGTTCATAGTGCTAAGGTTGCTGAAGAGCATTCGCACACTGTTCGTAGGGTCGCATGATGAAGGTTTTTCTAATATACAAGCCATATAAAGTCATGTTGAGTTGTTTGTTTACCCTTTTGTGGGGCGCTGGTTAGAGGTTAGACGTGGTCAGAATGTTGTCGGAGGTGCAATGAATGCTGATATATGCTGATGAATGCCTATACCGGTAGGGCTGAGTGGAATGAGTGAAGTGCAAATAAAAAAAATGTATCTTATGCTAGAAGTATATAGAGAAGATGATAAGATAAATGGAGAAAATACTTGAGAGGAGAAGGAGAGATAGAAAGATAAGATAAGGGTGACGGATAGCGGCCGCGGTGTCAGCAAGTGAGATATGGAGCTACAAGTGGTATTACAGCATGACATGGCAGTACGCAGAGCATTGCGACGGGAAAGGAGTTATAGAGACAGAATGGACCCATTCACCTTTAGTGACGAGCATTTGATGAGGTACTATAGGTTCCCAAGACATGAACTACTTCATTGGTGTGAAAAACTGCTACCACAAGTTGGACGAGCGACAAGAAGATCCCGTGCTGTGCCTTGCCATTTGCAGGTGCATGACATTTAGGTTCTACGCGAGTGGCTCATTCCAGAGTGTGTTGGCTGACACATATGGACTCACACAGGGATGTGTCAGCAGAGTCATCAACAGAATGACAGATGTGCTGTACAGGACATCACTTAGGGAAATACGGATGCCAAGAGGTAAGCACTTCATATAGCCTATCTATTCAGAAAATCATGCATGAAACTTTTCCAAAATGCTGCATATAAGCCAGCAAGGGAGATTTGTGCAGTGTTAACATTAAAGTAACTGAGATTCTGGCTATAAATATATATTTGGAATATATAAATGTTGGCCCAAATGTCTGGATCCATTGCTAAATTTTATGCAGAGTATAATGAAAAAAAAACTACTCCATGGTGTAAACCTTACAAAAAGTTACTTAACTATAATTACTTTGGACGGTTACTAGACGCAGTAATTAACTTAACATTCTAGTTAAATGTATGCTATATTACTCTGCAATGCATACTGGTCACCTGTTTTTCATTTTAATTGTGTGCACAAGCAACTATGCAAATATTTTTCTGCAGGACTGGAGGAAAGACGTGGAACAAAGAACAAATTCTTCAGAATTGCCGACTTTCCAAATGTGATTGGGATCGTTGATGGCACACACATTCCAATTGCTGCCCCGGCAGTTGACGAAGATGTATACGTCAACAGGAAACACTTTCATTCCTTAAATATCCAAGTTGTGTGTGACGCGGATTATGTCTTCCGGGACTATTGCAACCGCTTCCCTGGATGCACACATGATTAATTTGTGTGGCAAAACTGCAACCTCAGCAGGAGATTCCATCAGGGTGAATTTGGAAATTACTATCTTCTTGGTATGTATTACATTGCACATTATGTACGGTACCGTGTTTGACATTAACGTAGAATGCATCATTGCATAAAAAGATGTTAATTTTCATCATTCCCTATCATATCAATTTCATGCATATGCCCTGTGACTACTGTTTGTGGTGGGAAAGTCTAAGGGTCTATTGCCTAGCTGCCACAGTAGTGATTATACCATAATCCTTTGAAAGAAGCAGCAGATAGACAGCACTGTCATGGAATTTTCAAGGAATACTTTGGGGGCAGCAGCAAATGTGGTTGCCCCTGAGAAGAGAGTGTGGTGGAATAGTTGTGCTGGAGTGTACCGAGTCGAGCACATTGAAAATACTAGTGCAGTTTACATTATGTTACTGGTTAAAGTCGAGTGAATTTCAGTAGATTTTTAATGGTATTACTACCTCCTATTCCTGACTCCCTGCCATGGTGAGGACGTCAGCAGGACTGACTACTGTGTTCCCATGTTTGAGAATCCACGTACCCTATAGTGGGCAACCATCAACGTGCCTCATTTTGTCAAGGGGTTTCTGTCCAGCTGTCCTACAATTAATGCATTCTTGTCCTACCCACTTCAGTGATGGGTATGTTCTCCCATAGTTACACTATAAATATCATCCTGGTTACCCGTCATTTTCCTGTCACCTAGTCGGCTACTTAAACATTTGCATTGTACCCGGATCCATAAGGATGAAATATCAGGGTAGTTCAGACCGAATACATTGGTGCCATGGCCACCACTCAAGGGGTGTTCCCGGAGGAATGAGCCATCTAAAATTAATATAGATACTTAAAATATATTGAATCACCCAATTTTTTTTTTTTTTGGGGGTGATTGGGCTGTTTCCATACTGCTAACTGTTTCATCCTTGTCATCCCTAGGTGATAGTGGGTACTCTGTTGAGCCACACCTGATGACTCCACATGGACAACCAGCTAATGCCCCAGAAAGAAGATTCAATAACAGCCTTAAGAAAACTCGTGTCGTGGTTGAGCAGGCATTTGGCATATGGAAGGCACGTTTCAATTGTGTACATCAGAAAGGTGGGACACTCTGTTATGGACCAGTGATCTGTGGAAAGATTGCTGCTGCAACCATGTTGCTTCACAACTACTGCAGGAAGAGAAATATTCCACTTTTGGAGGAAATAGTAGTAAACCCAGATGACCTGGATGCCGCTGACCCTGTACCAGCTGGTGGTGGAGCAAGGTACATAAGATTCATAGCAGGGCAGGCAAGGAGAAGGCAAGTCGTTGCAGAATACTTCACATAATCTGAAAAAAAGGCAATCTAGTAGTAGAGGATAGTTGTTTTTTAAGTTAGTGTTA
Source organism: Chionoecetes opilio (assembly GCA_016584305.1). Taxonomy (NCBI): domain Eukaryota; kingdom Metazoa; phylum Arthropoda; class Malacostraca; order Decapoda; family Majidae; genus Chionoecetes; species Chionoecetes opilio. The sequence continues at coordinate 18,865 of JACEEZ010000941.1, read as the reverse complement.
AGAGTATGTTATGTTTGTGGAGAAATATGTGCAGCTGTGTTGTTTGTCACATTGTTGATGGTGATTTCTATGAGCATCAGTTTAGTTGAATAAGGGAATATATTAAGAATTTACTTCAGTACTGTTTCTTTTTAATGATGCTTTCCTTACATATAAATCTGCTCAGTACAAAATAATACAAAATATTGATTCTCCATCCTAACAGACATTTACAATAAAAATCACATCTAATCTTTGCAAGTCTTACAAGGTAACTGCACAAACTGCTGCAAGGCATACCTGATTAGTCCTGAGCACATTCTTCCACAACTCTTAAGCATAAATAGGAAATTGAAGACTATAATCCTATCACCCAGACCTAAGTTACTAAATTGCTACACTCAGACACCCTCCCAGCAACATACTGGCCATGGGAGTTTTTTTAGGATATTACATAAGAAGAACATAAGAAAATAAGCAAGCTACAAGAGGCCGCGAGGCCTACACGTGGTAGTTCCTGTCACCTAATACTACCTACATCCACCTTTCTTCCCCATCCATGAACCTATCCAGCCCCTCTTTAAAGCTCCCTAATGACTCCGCACTAACTACCTGTCTACTGAGACCATTCCATTCATTCACCACCCTATTTGTGAACCAGTTTTTCCCTATTTCCTTTCTAAATCTACGCTTTTCCAGCTTGAATAGTTACTTCTTGTTCTACCCTGGTTAAAAGCCGTAAGAACTTTTCCTACCTCTCCTTTATTAAATCCCTTTATCCACTTAAAAACTTCTATCAGATCGCCCCTTACTCTGCGTCTTTCGAGTGAGTGTAATTTTAATAACTTCAAATATAAATCAAATATTCAATGAGCTATACTCGCCGCACGTTAAGTTGGCAAAAATTGGGCCCCCTCACTCCCCCCTTCCGAACGCACGGGATTGGCTGACGTGTTTGGACTTTAGGGCGGCACTTGGAGTAAGGGATTCAACATTAAGTAAGGTATTCAACAACAACACCCAACACCCCAGCCGATCCCGTGAGTTCGGAAGGGGTGAGTGAAGGGGTCACATGTTCGCCGACTTATTGTGCGGGGAGTATAGTTAATGAATATCAAACAAAAATTATCATGATTCATGACCATTATGCTGATGGAAGGGTGTCCGAGTATGACAATTCAGTAAGGTATGGGTGATTTGAGTATAGTGCAGAGACAAGAAACTCTTCAGGTACTGTATGAGAAACTAAAAAATATCACATGCACTTGTATATACTAGTTCACACTGTACTGTACGTACAGTTGTAATGTCCTTCAAAATATTATCACTCATGACAAAAGAAAATAGTGCAGTAATATAATATATGCATTGCGTATAGCCCAAATTGAAGGCGCGGGCCATAATATATTATATTATATGTAATAGATATAATATATATAGTATAATATATACATATTATATATATATATTAATATATATATATATATGTAGTATAGATTTATATATATATTTAATATATATCTATATTTATATATATATATCTAATATATATAGTTTATATATATATGTTATATTATAATTATATATATTATATATTATCTATATATATTATATATATAAAATTAATATAAGTATATATATATATCTATATATATATATATATATTGCCACCCCCCCTTTTCAATTTTCTGGGTACGCCCAACTGCCTATATTATCCCCCTTGGCAGGACTACTTGCTGCCTACGAAGGCAGTGCTTGGGTCCACACACCCCCACCCGGGTCACGCGTCCCGCTCCCTGGTTTTGGTTGGTTTTTCCTCTCCAACCTCTATCACCACTACTGGGCTGCGACCTCCGCATCCCCCCACCGTGTCGGTGCCTGTCCTCTTGTTGATGATTTTCTTTGTTTGTTCTGTTATGTAGACTGACCTCATTGTGCTTCGTTATGCAGCTTTGTGAAGGTTATTTATGACGTGGTGGCTCCTCCTCTTGTAGGTGTCGCCATTTCGCCTATATGGTTCATTCACCACGCGCTGGATAGCTCTGTTGGTGTCTTACTCTATTTGATTGTGGCCTTATGTTCTTTAAGCCTGGGTTGTCTACCCCTGCTGGACTCACTGTGTAACTTGGGTCTGCATCCCCACGCAGTCGCTCGTACACCACACTCTTTTCTCCTTTTCTATACTTACACCTCTTCGTTGAGATCCTTGATTTTTCCGTGCTTGCGGCGGCCGCTACTACCCGAAGATTGTGCTGTGGAGCTCT
>JACEEZ010000941.1:0-16025 GCA_016584305.1 Chionoecetes opilio | reverse complement strand
CTGTCCAAGTCCCGTGTCATACGGGAATGTGGCACCACCAAATACTGAACATTATCACTTGCCTTAACCTTTTTTCTTAAAATAATAGTGATTCTTTGTAATAGTAATTCTTAGTGATAATGTTCAGTATTTGGTTTTATTAACCAACCAACCAGGGAGCAGGACGCGTGCCCCGGGTGGTGGCTGTGTGACCCAATCACTGCCTTCGTAGGCAGCCAGTAATCCCTTCCAAGGGTTATAAATATAGGACAGTTGGCCTGCGAGCAGTATTCCTCTGAAGAACCCCTGGAGAGGCTAAACTAGTCATGAATAAAGTACTCACTTCCTAGCCCGTGTCTCCTTCATCACCTGTTTTTACAAAGGTAATATTCTTAGAAATTAAGCACTGTATTAGTACCTCAAAAAATATATATTATAGGCACAGCATTAGTTCACCTTAAATATTCTTAGAAATTAAGTCCTGTATCAGTACCTCAAAAAAATAGATTCTGGGCACAGCATTGGTTCATCTTAAAATTACATCACAATCAAAATAAATCACAGCACGATATTTGTAGTCCATATAAAATAATCAGTCACAGTATCTGAATTTTTTTTTTTTTTTTAATGTTTGCATGAGAAAAAAAATCATTAACAGAATGATTTAATAATAAAATTGAGAAAAGGCAATATATACAAATATAGCAAGTAAGGAATGTAAGCAAGGTCCTAAATATGAAATTTCACACAAAATTTGGGGAATAAAAACAAAGTACAGAAGGCCCTGAAAGACCAAGGAAGTTGAATAAAAAATAAAAAATCTACTGGCCAAAAAATTGAAGTATATATAAACTTAGCAGCTTACTTAATTAACTTAAAACTCCTTAGCAACAAACATATGCATACCACGTAACTACTTGCTTTGTACTGTACAATTACTAAAGAATGCAAGACATTAATATGCAGGGTACTTAAATATAAATAATAAGGCCCTTATGGCATGATATGTGTAAATGTTAATCAGAATCCCTGTGGGATTTTAGTTCATCCAATATTTCTGTCAAATTTCTTGCTATTGCTGGTAAAAATGCTGTGATGGATTGAGTTACATCACCTAATATGTCTCTAATGTTCTCATGAACTCGTAGCATTTCTGGAGCTAGTGTTGCATCCAGACTGGCATGCACACCTCTAGGACACCGTGATGAACCTCCACGGCGACTACTGGTCTGAGGATGGTGGCTGTACGGGTGGTCATCAGCTCCCTGTGATGGTGGTTCATCTAGTACCACCACTTCCCCTGTCTGGCTGTAGGGCGAAAGAGGCTCTGGTGTTGCCATGAGAGGAGTCAAAGAAGCTGTGGCGGAGTCTGAGTAGTAGGTGCCACTGGTCCCTGGTCTTGGTGAGGCTGGGCTTACAGGTGCTGTAGTAGCATCAGTACCACCTGCCGCCTCCTCTTCATCACCAGCTGTAAATGGATGAGATATTACTAAAGTTTACCAGACTTAATTCTTGTAGAAGTGTAAGAAAGTACTGTGGGGTGTTATTGTAAGTACACTAGCATTTTGCCTTGTCAATTTCTACTAGTGCAACTTTATATGAGATGCAGTAGTTGAGTATATTTACCTAGTTGTATTTACCTAGTAGTGTTTTACAGGGCATGAGCTACACTGGTGTGGTCCCGTCTCCTTATCTACATTTATCCAGTCTTTCTTTCAATTGGTGCACATTATGTGCCGATATCACCTCCTCATTTAGTCCATTCCAAACTTCTACATTTCTATGAGGGAAGCTGTACTTCTTTATGTTGTTCAGGCATTCAGTGTGCCTGGAAACAGGAGATGCTGTACCACCAAATGTTTCTATATTCAGTAAACCCTCACTATAATGCACCAATTGGAGAGAAGGGGGTGACTTTATATCCGAAAGTTTTGTTATATCCGAGGGATCCAAACTTTTTATATATAACAAACTTAATTCATTATATGATGTGAAAGTTCGCAATTTTCAACCATTGCCGTGTATAATGAAGTTTGTTTGTTACATTAAATGAAAGTTTGTATACCTACATACATGCAGCCATCACAAATACTACACGCATACAGGGAAATTACAACAATATGTGGTGAGGCACGGGAGAACGTGAGAGGTGTTTACAATCGGGCAGACCAACCCAGACTGCTGATCGGCAGCAGCCGTGCACCGACCGGTCGGCTTTGTTTTCACTGCCACCGTCCGACCTGCGTGTACATGTTTGGCCGGCCCAACACCAAACAAAACCCCGCATTTACCGAATTTATTCGGTAAATCCCCGCATATATCGGATTGGCAGAAAAAGTTTGTTAAAGCCGAAATATAGAGGTCCGTAAAAGCGAGGGTTTACTGTACATACAGTACTAAGGGCTGATATTTAATTACCACTGTGTAAAACAATGAACAGTATGGGAAAATAATTGTAATTTTTTACATATTGTACATATCAAGCCAGGTTTAGGGATGTGGCGACCCAATTACCCATTGCCTCATGGAATGCAATCAACCTAAAAATAGTCTGGGTAGGGGGGGCAATTAAGAGATGTCTTCTCATGTAGCCCCTGCATGACATAGAAGACAACTTAATGGGTGAGAGAGTGGGGGATGCAGTTGCAGAACTCCTTCATTTTCCCTGAACACTACAATAGTGTCCTGATACTAAGCTGTAGTGAGCTGGCTGCAGCCTGCCCTGGTGGGGGCAGTTGCTTCCCTGCAGCCTAAGGGTTATGCACAGACAGCTGTACAGGGTTTTAACAACAATAACATCAACATACTAGCAAGACCAGGGTCACGGAGTCCAGGAAGATCAGCTATTTGTATTTCCTTTATGACACCCAGCATAGCCTCTTCTATGGGGTTCAGTGGTTTGACATAACTCGTTCCACCACCTGAAGTGTCAAATCAACATTAACGTTAGGTACATCAGTACTAGTCCTGTTGGGAATATTTTTTGCTGACTAAATACGTATGAAGTGATACGATATGTGATGGATATAGAAAAATCAACTAAAGACAAATTATTTCATGCAGAGTAAATCTATAACAATACAATAAAATATAGATTAATACAACTAAACTATTAGTACACTAACAAAACAAAACGTTAAGTGAATAAACATAACATTACCTAACCTATTGTAGGCAGAGCAATTTTGACTTATGGGATTATCATAAATGGTTTCCCTTCACACGAGTAAACAAATCTTCTTACCAGTCTTCAGCTGTTCCCGTTTTAAGGCAGCAGACTTCTTCTTCACCACTGACTTAAACTCTGCAAACTTTTTCTTTATTTCTTCACGCTGCCTCGTCACACGGGATACAGCATTGACGGCACGAGAAATCTCATCCCATGCTGCTTTTTTTCTCTCCGCAGTCACCTGATGGCTGAACTTCTCCCTCAGGATAGCCTCTCTGCCCAACCAACCCTGTAACCAAAACAGATTGTAAGATTTGAGAGTGCAAGAAGCAGAGATGAAATAATGAGGTCTTCCAGGGGAAATTTGAAAAATGTCAATTTTAATTACAAATTTGAAACATTATACATAAATATTTACTGCATGTTGGATTTGAAGACCAAATTTCATTCAGTTTATACAGCTGAAATAAAGAGTCAGAGCAGCCCTGTATTAGGTCCAAATGACAGAAAGTGGTGAAGCCACGACTAGTATATGAAATCAGGAATCGTGATTTTCTACATTTAAAAAACTTCGGAATTCGTTTTGCACTCTACCTGAATCACCGCCATCATTTCTTCATCAGAAAAGTTGGCTCGACGATTGCGTTTGGTGGCAGGCTCTTCACTTGCCATGTCTGTTTTTTCTTGTGGGGAGGAAGGGTATTTGTTAATCTTATTGTCGTTTCTTTAACGAGTATTGTTATACCTAGTGGATTTGTGGCATCATATAGTGTATGCCTTTATGTTTTATTTTTTGTGCAATAAATTCAGGTACGTGAGGTTAGGTTAGGTTAGATTAGGTTAGATCCTATTCACCTATTTTCAAATTATTCACTTGCTTAGGTTAGGTTCTATTCCCCTATTTTCTTCATTTATTCACTTTTTTACCCACATTTTTCCTGATCTCCATAGCCCTCCCCTCTATCGGTGGGTTAAGATTGTCATGGTCATGTTATTGTTATTATTCATTTGTACGACAAATCACCAATTAAAAGACTCAAATGAACAAACAAAAATTTGGTAAATATTCCGCAGGTGCCGGCGGCGCCAGCTAGCCGGAGAATCGCGCACCTTTAGATTCGCTTATTTAACCTGAACAACTCTACAAAACCTAACTCAAACCTAACCTAACCTAAACCAAACTTTAACATAACCGAAATCTAACCTAACCAAACCTAACAATTATTATATAAAAAATAAGTGTTATATGGTATAAGTACAGTTTATACCAATACACGATCGGTGGTTTTAAGTATACTGAACGTTTCGTTCTCATCAAATAGAGTATTTCAAAACCTTACAACAGATGGCGGAAATGAAAAATAACAAGGGGGGTTTGGGGGAGCGAACCTCCCCCCCCCCCACAGCGAGGTTAGGTTTTTTAATCAATGCCAGGGTTAGGTTAGTTAACTAGCAGGGAGGTCTCGGGGGGCGCAGCCCCCTCAGTTAAATCAGGAGAGTATTGGTCAATAATGAGTATTAGTTGAAACTGCATATTTATCTGCTATATATTTGGTTTCCGGAAGTGAATAAACTGCACTAACGAAACGTACTGCACATTGTCCTGAGCCGAAAATAATAGAGAAAAAGTAAGTTGTAAGGCCTGTGGAGGGCCAACTCCTGCAGAATATTAACCGGTAATAATGGACGAGAACTTCGCGGTCGTTTTCAGAGACACCGACTAATTTTTCCTGGCCTACAATAGGTGTTTTTTCTAATGGAGATCGCGAAGTTCTCGTCCATTATAACCTGTTAACCAAAAGGTTAAAAAAAACTATTAAATGGTAGATGAAAAAAAAAAAAATAGGAAACGGCAAAAAAGATAATATTTACCGGAGGAAGTCTGAATGTTGTTTAGGGCTGCGAGGATCCCTTGAGGAAAACTATGAGCCCTGGTGATGTCACAGGCGCGGTAGTTGACCTGTCTTCCTCAGTAAGGCACAGGTGAGACGGATGAGGAAGGAAGGATATGGGGAGGAAGGGCTTGTCTTGTTGTCAATCACAGTCGCGAGAGTTGATTAGTCTTCATCAGGAAGGCACAGGCGAGGCGGATGACGGTGGGGCGTCGTGATGGGTGGTCGGCAGCGGCGGCCAGCACGGTGGGCTTATCTGCGTTGCGCCTTTGGTATTGTTTAGGGCTGCGAGGATTCATTTGGGGAACTCGGGTAGTCATATTCTTCTTCTTTTGACCTTAGTCGCTTAATATCCCTTCATAAACTCTTCAACTTTGTCTCCTCAGTTAACAGACTATCAACTCTTCTCTTGGCTATTTCACCTCTGGGATACTAAATTATATTAATTAATTTCATGTTTTTGTTTACACTATGACGTGCAGTATGATTGGCTATCACTCTCAAAGGTTGATGAAATCTTTCTTCTGATTGGCCAAGCGACAGTCAGCTGTGTTCCATTCCTCATGGTCGGAACGGAACGGAACGAGTTTGAAGATCGCATCATCGTGAGCTAAGAACATTCGGACGATCCTTTGAAAAAACATTTTTGTGGTGTTAGTAGCCCAAGATCTAAGATGGCCGCTATGAACACTCTAAGATGATCTTAGAGGCGGAAAGTTACGAACGTTCGAACATCCAGCCCCTACATCTTGGAGCAGCCAACGCCACGCAAGACTTGTACGAACTACACATATCAGTGAAATAGAGAAATGACCAATCTTGGGTGGTCAAGAGATGCTGTAGCATCTCTATGTGATATGTTTAGGGAAAATAAGTGTTGTAGCTATATAGGGAATATAGATGTATCATTTTGTATAGTAATAGTAATATGGTGTACATCAGTGTTATTCAGCCTGAGTGGACCAGGTGGACCTACGTCCACGTTAAGGTGGACGAGACTAAGTGAGGGGTGGACAGGTGGATGGACGAGATCACGCCCACGTGTCAGTATAGATCAGTGTTTTTTTCTGATTTTGAAGTCTTTGATACCTATATGAGAGAATGTGGCTGATAACATGATGAATGTATGCAGACAGCAGAACAGACACTGGAGGTACGAATGCCCCACTTGATTACCAGACACCTTACTTTGATGCAGGAAAACCTTGACTTATATTTCCAAGAGACCTGACCTCCAACATGTGGATGCTTACTCCATTTTCAGATAATGGAACTGAACATTCTGATACCCTATTGGAGCTTCGATTGGATTATTCTCAAAAAGCAACTTTCAAAACATTTGGCCATCCCATGCATTTCTGGGTTGCCCTGCTTGATACTCAGGAATACAGGGAGTTAGCTGAGCAGGCAACAGCCATGTTTGTGCAGATGCCAACATTATAATATATGTGTGAGCAAGCTTTCTCAAGCTTAGTTTTAATCAAGGCAAAGTAAAGGCATGCCATTTCGAATTTGGATCCTCTCATGCGGGTTGCACTAGAAAATCATCTGAAGCCTCGATTTAAGCTGATAGCAGACAAATTGCAACAGCAGCCAGGCCACAGATTTTTGTTTCTTGAAGGAAAAAGGCTTTGTTTTCTGGATTACCAAATATAACGCATATTATGAGCAATTTTACTTGGGTTTCATGAAGAAAAATGCATCTGCTCTGGAACTTCCTAAGCTATGTGTATTATTTTCTTGTATATTTATAGTTTTAGACTGCATGTGTTTACATACCGAAGAATATGTAAACTAAATAGAAAATGAGTGAATCAGCTTTTTCCTACCTATACATTTGTAGAATATCTATATATGATAGTATATTTACAAGAATCGCGCTGCTAGCCTAGGCGCAAGTCTGCGCCCGCCCTCCCTGTCTGGATCCAGCAAGCGTACTTACTCCATTTCCGTGACGTCACAGGGCCAATATTATGGCGTAGATTTACACCACCTCATGAGGAGGTGTAGAGGAGGCGTATATCATATATATAAATAAAATGTCATTTATTATGCCTAATAGACGTTACCACCGAGGTAAGGATTGAAATATAAACCTATTAGTATCTGGCGGAGGTGTGATGTTTACATTCGAGGAGAGCATTACCTCTCTTCAGAGAGCTGCTTTCTGAGCGTCGGTCGTGATGGAGGCATTTCTCGGCGTTCTGTATTTGCGGGCCCTGAGGAGAGAGAGGAGGTTTCGCGACCGTCTGGACCTCCTCGCCCTAACTGACCAAGAGCTGATAAGCCACTACAGGTTCCCTCGCCATGAGCTGATAGAGCTCATTGAGGAACTTGAGCCCAAACTGAGAAGGAGGACGAGGAGGACTCGCGCCATTCCCCAGCACACACAGGTGTTGTTGGCCCTTCGGATACTGGCTAGTGGCTCTTTTCAACACGTCATTGGAGATACCACAGGTACGTAACCGTATCAAATGTACGAAGGTTTTATCACATACACCAGTCAAGATCCCTATCGTCAACAACATGTGTCGCCAGCCGCGTCATATGTTATGAATTTGGCAAAATTCTAGACTCCTTTCCCGCCCTTATTAGTGTTTTTTTTCCTCCAGACCTTCACAGATTCCTTGAGATACCTCTAAAACGTAGCTAATTATAAAGGTGTAGGGGTAGAGAATCCGAGAGATGCCCCCCAAACCTCCCTCTCGACCGTAAATGACCCCTGGACCCCCCTAAAAATATCACTAACTTCTAATCTCATTATAACCTAGCCCAAGGCTACTCAACTGGCGGCCCCCGGTCCGAATCCGGACCTTCTGTGTATTGTAGCAGGACCCCAGGCTCCAGGAGGACATAAATATAATTAAATAACATGAAGGTCATGGCGATGGATTCTTGCAAGTGTATTTCCTCGACTGACTGTAGGGTAAGTTAGGGGTCTATCGTACATATATATTTAACCTACAAATGCTCCCAGGGCCTTAAATATAGATTTATAATAGTTTCCATGCAATAGCAATAACAGAAAATGGGACAAATCAGCTAGATGTTGTTGTTTATGGCGGGCGAGGCATGGCAGAATTTTGGCGTGAGTTTTGTTGTTTTTGACGTGTCTGATGTAATTTTTGGCCTCCTATCAATAGTATTCTGTGTTCATGAATAAGCCAGGAGTACGTTGGTAGGGTACTGAGTATTGAAATATATTGTGTTGACAGTGTTGTGATGAATCAAAATGGTAAAATCGTTTTCCAACCCCACAAGTGATCGTTCTGGTTTTTTATGTTTATGTGGAGTGGGAAAAAAACCTGTTTTATCATAATCCGGAGGAAGGCCGACTTACCAAGTTTTAGTATTATTTTTTCTCCGATAAAGCAAGGTTTTTACCTAGGGCTACTGTTATTCACAAGATATATCCTATTTTAGTACCCATTTATTGTGCAAATTCAGTTTTCCACCCAAACGGACCTAGGCTAAATTTATCGGTAATTTTGCATTTTCAATGTGTCATTATTTTATAGTTCAAAATATGCCTTTTAGTTTTCGGGGTGTTTTAAATGTCCCAGATATTTATTTCCATTGCAATTGAGTAGTTTTCCTAAACTAACCTAACTTAACCTAACCCTATCAATACAAAGGAAATTGGCAACTCTTTTGTCTTACGTGTCCAGGTCTAACCAAGTATCACTGAAACTTGTATACATAAGACAAAACAGTTACGATTTTCTTTGTATTGCAATAGGTCATGTAGCAATAGGTCAGTGCAAATCTTGTATTTTACGTGCTGTAAATTGAGCGGCCACCTACTATGAAACGTACTTCAATACCAGTGTCTTTTTCAGAGGAAACAAGTTAACGAGAGAAGAAAGGACGGACTTATACAGGAGACATGGCTCGAAGAGAAAAAAGTTTGATGATAAAAATCGTTCCTTCAAGGAAGAATGGATACAGCAGTATGCTTTCATTCTTCCCACTAAGTGGGAAGTGGCTCTAAGCCACTTTGCCTTATAGGTAGCGAAACCATTGCCTTAGTGAAGAGTAGTAATATGAAACGCCATTATGAAACTAAACACAGTGGATTTAAAAAGATGTATCAAGGAACTGAAGAGTGAAAAAAGAAAATAAATCTGCTAAAATCGCAATATGAGAGGTCAACCATAGTTCTTGCCAATACCATGACAGCCCAGGAGAGAGCAACGGAATGTGCACTGCGAATAGCTTGGATCTTGGGAAAACACAAGAAACCCTTCACTGATGCAGAAGTTGTTAAAGAATGTATGCTGGAAACTGCCACGACATCGTTTGATGATAAACAGAATTATGAGATAAAAGATCAAATAAAGCAGATTCCGTTATCTGATTCCACAGCAATGAGGAGAACATAACTATTGGCTTATGATCTTATGTCGCAACTTGATGAAGGACTGAAAATTGCACCTTGTATCTCACTGGCTATTGATGAGTCAACAGACAGTACCGACAATGCTCAACTCATGGTATTTGTGAGATATTATGATGCAGGGAAGAAATAATTTTGCCAGGACTTGTTGGGTGTGACTGACCTTAAAGGAAGAACACGGGGAGAGGATATTTATGGAGCCTTGAAAAACATGTTAGAATCAATAAATATTGATGTCAAGTCCATCCTTTCACTGACTACAGATGGAGCTCCATCCATGGTTGGTCGAGGGAGGGGACTAGCTGAACGATTGAAGGAAGATAATCCCGACATGATAACTTACCACTGCATAATCTAGCAATCAGTACTGTGTGCCAGTCTGGAAGATTAGTATGGTGAAGTCATGGAGACTATTATGAAGCTAGTAAACTTCCTTCGATCAACGTCAGCACTACAACATCGTCTACTCCGATGCTTTTTTACCGAGGTCAATGCAAGCTATGACGATTTACTTGTGCACAACAATGTGAGATGGCTAAGTAAGGGAAGAGTTTTAGAGCGATTTTGGGCAATTAGGAAGGAGTTACAGACTTTCCTCAAAGATCAAAACAGTGTGAAGGCAAAGGCATTTTCTGAATTTTTGGAAGATGACAATAAAATGAAAATTGTTGGATTTTTGGCAGACATAATGTCACATCTGAACTATCTCAATGTCAAACTGCAAGGGGAAAAACACACCATCTTCAACTTGATATCAGCAGTTCGAGCTTTCCAGAAGAAATTGGAACTTATCAAGAACGATATTCAGAGCCAACTTCTCCATTTTCCCAGACTTTTGGAACAACGTAAAGACGACACAGGTACTAAATATGTCCAATTTATTGAGAAGGTGATCAACAACTTCAAGGTACGCTTTGATGACTTTGTTCTCGGAAAACAGTTGCTGCTGTTCATTCAAAACCCCTTTCTAGTGACAGACATCACAGAATTCTCAGTCGAAGCAAAACACACCTGCACATGGGTAGATGCTGCAAAAATCCTACTGGAACTAATAGCGCGTTTTCGCGACCGCTCTGGCACGGTCTGGACTGGACTAGTCCCGGGCGGCCACTGTTTTCGCGAGGCGGATTGGACCGGGCTGAAACGGGCGAGACTGGGCCAGGCCAGCGAGCAGGACCAGGTTGGACTAGTGTGGGGAGAACTGGCGCATGCGCACTGCAGTCAGCGGGGAAGACGACCAGGAGCTTCTCGTGCTGCTGATTAGACATGAAACACCATGATGGCCGACCATAAGACAAAAGTAATTTCACGAAAAATTACAATATTCACAATTTGCTGAAACAACATCTTGGGAAATGAATGTACCGTACCGTCAACAACACTATAGTGGCCACTGCACTAATGTCACCAGGCGCCATATATTATGAATTTTAGCATCACTACAGACTTGTATGTGTCACTGAAGACATGTACCATAGCTATAGTGTTATGTAGATAATATAAACTGCGTACTGTGCACGTGATGTGATCTGTAGTGATGCTAAAACTCGTAATATATGCCCCCTGCGACATTAATGCAGTGGCGACTATAGATAGTGTTATTAACGGTAAATGAAATGAAATTTCATCATTCATTTCTTCATAGTCATCCCTGCAACTTGACTTCCCTTCTATTGACTTCTAACTTGACTTAAGTCAAGTAAATAAAACGCGCGATTTTTAAAAATGTGTGCATTTCTGCCCGGAGGACCGCCCACACGATAAAGCCAATAGGCCTTTAGACGCAGAGGCCAGAGGTCCCATGTACTGATATGTTTACATTTTTTCCGTTTTCTCGTGCGGGCAACATGGGTGACTATTATTTTTTTCGTGAATAGTTTTTTTCGTTTACTCCACATAAGAGCCCCTCTCAGTAATGAAGTTACTTTCATAGTATCATGAATTACTCACATACATATCACATACACTTCAATCTCCATGTTAATCACAATCTTCGTATATATGAATGAATATCTGTAGTACTTGTATATGTCTTATACATGATTAATAAGAACGTGATAAATATGAGGTACATCAATATTATTGTACAAGTGAAGTATGATTGTAAGAAAGTAACGGATCCAAGTGGCACAGCATATGTATATAAAAATCTTCGAAAACTGTATCAGGAAGATACGCTGCCAGACGTACAAACGCACGGGAGGCGACCAAGGGAGGGAGGGGGTGCTTGGGATTAAACCCACGTGTCTATAGAAAGTCTATAGAAAGGTAGACTATAGAAAGTGTCGTACCTCAGGCATGAACACACTGCTGTACACATTAATGTTTCTTATATACGTTGCTGGTATTCGTCAGTTGCATTTATATATATATATGTATACATCATGACGTCATGTCAAGTCAAGAAGAATCTCAAGAGGTAACCATACTGTGTTTCATCTTGAGAAACTGAAGGACTTGACATGTGCTCATGAGTATGCGGTGGCAGTCTCAAATCGGTTTGATGTGCTCGGTGCTCTCGGGGATCCTGTAGAACTGTGGGATACCTTCAAACGTGAAACTCTACAGGCTGCCAAGGAGTGTATTGGGGAGCGCCCGAGGTCAAGGCGTGGTTTTGTCTCGACGGAGACGCTGGAGAAAATCGAGGAGAGTCGCGCTGCCAGGCTGGCTGGGAACCGGGACTAGCACAGGGCTCTGTCACGCCGGACTAGAACCCTCCTGAGGAGAGACAAGGAGAGGTATGTCAGGAGTCTCGCTGAGGATGTCGAGGGTCATTTGAACGTTAATGACCTCCGACCCGCCTACCGAGCCCTGAAGAAGCTCCGTTCCAAGTCTCCTTCCCGGGCGAGTGCTATTCGAACAGCAGATGGGCGCCTCGTGTCGGACATGGATGGGCAGATGGCTCGTTGGGCTGAGTACTTTGGGCAGTTGTTCACGGTGGACCCTCCAACTGAACAGCTTCACACCACTGGGTTACAGGCAGTGGATGCCGATCCTCCCATTGACGAAACCGCACCCTCTCTTGACGAAGTCAGAGAGGCTGTAGCAAAGTTGAAGGGTGGAAAGGCAGCTGGTGTTTGTAATATCAGTGCGGAGCTCCTCAAAGCTGGGGGTGAGGCCATGATCCGCGTGTTGTATGCTGTCCTGACTGCCGTGTGGCAATCAGGTACCATTCCTCCTGACTGGAAAAGGGGGCTGGTCGTCCCTATCTGGAAAGGGAAAGGGGACCGTCAGGACTGCAACAATTACCGCGGTATTACACTGCTCAGCGTACCAGGGAAGGTGCTTGCCCATCTATTGCTGACACGAATTCGCAGTCATCTGGTGAAGCATCAGAGACCTCAGCAGTCTGGGTTCACACCTGGTAAGTCAACAACGGACCGTATCCTAGCGCTTAGTGTCCTGGTGGAACGCCGACATGAGTTTCGACAGGGGATGCTTGCAGCCTATGTTGATCTCAAGAAGGCGTTTGACTCAGTGCATCGTGAGTCACTCTAGGATCTTCTGCGACTTCGAGGGATTCCTGCAGGGACTATTGGTTTGATAACTGGTCTGTATTCTGGGACTGAGAGTGCTGTGAAGTGTGGGGCAGGTGTATCCAGCTTCTTTCCTGTGAATACAGGAGTGAGGCAAGGGTGCGTCCTTGCCCCATCACTTTTCAACGCTTGTATGGACTGGGTATTGGACAAGGTTGTAGATCAAAGTGATTGTGGAGCATCCGTCGGCAACACCAAGATCACTGATCTTGTTTTTGCCGATGATGCAGTAATCTTTGCTGAGTCGCTGGAGGTCTTGGTGATTGCTCTCGAGGCGCTGCACGAGGAGGCACAGCCTTTGGGACTTGAGGTCTCCTGGCTCAAGACCAAGGTCCAGGTGTTTGGAGACTTACTAGATGAAGCAGTACAGTCTGCTCATGCGTGTGGCGAGGACATTGAAATCTTGGAAAGTTTTACATACCTTGGTAGCGCAGTCCATAATGACGGCGGGTCACGTCAAGAAGCCTTACGGCGGATTGGCATAGCCCACGGTGTTATGGACTCGCTCAGCGGGAGTATTTGGCGTTGTCGGTACCTGTGCAGGAGGACAAAGATCCGGATCTTCAAGTCGCTTGTGATCCCTGTCCTACTCTATGGTTGTGAGACATGGACACTAAATAGTGACTTGAAGAGACGAATCAATGCCTTTGGTAATAAGTGTCTTCGCAGAATCATGGGGTATCGCTGGAATGATTACGTGTCAAATCAGCGATTGCACCGTGAGACTGAATCGAGGCCTATTACCTGCATAGTCCGTCAGCGCCAACTTCGGCTATATGGGCATGTGGCACGCTACCCTGAAACCGATCCTTCCCATCGGGTTGTATCTGTAAGAGACAATCCGGCGTGGAGGAGGCCAAGGGGGCGCCCACAAGGCTCGTGGCTGAGGCAAGTTGATGTTTCTTGTCGAGAGCTGCTTGCTATGGGAAAGGAGCCTGCATGGGAACTCGCGCGTGGTGACCCCCGGGAGTGGCGTCGTAGGGTGGGCGAGGCGACGCGCCCCCCGGCGTATGCCCCCAATGATTGATTTGATACATCAAGAAAGTTCTCTCTGTGTAGGAAAAGTTGTATATTTCAGGCCCTTCATACTATAATAATAGGAATAGTGGGCGCGCAGTGAATAATTTGACAAATGCTTATTCTACGATTAATATGACTCATTTTCATTAAAAACATGCGAGAAAATTATCTACATATATTTATGTAACGAAACAGCAACAGAAAAGGTCTTATAGTAATGCCCGCAATAGTACTTTTTTCCCATGAAAAAATAGAAATACTGGCGTTGTGTGGCAACCCCAGCTTTCAATGTCTATAAGCCTATTGGAACGACGAATGGGACGGGGCCAGTCTCGATGTATTTTCGCGAGCATCAGTCCAGCCTGGAACGGTATAGACTGGACAGGACCAGGGTGGTGAACGTCGCGAAAACGCGCTATAATTGACTTTCAAAAGAATTTAGCGCTGAAAGAAATACTCTGTGACTATGCACCAGAAACCTTTTGGTCAAAGGAAGGATCTCCTGCAAATTTTCCTACTCTTCACAGATTAGCAGTGCAAATTCTCACAATGTTTGGCTCCACTTACTGCTGCGAGTCTGCTTTCTCAACTATGAGCTTCGTGAAGAACAAGTTCCGCTCCTGTATGACCAGTGAACACCTCCACCACTGTCTTCGACTGGCTATTACTCCATTAGTATCAAGATTTTAGGAACTGACAATAATCAAGAATTGCAATATCTCTCACTAAAATAGCATAACATAATCCAAGTCTTGTTATATTTTAGCTACAAAATTGAATATTTGTATATCCACTAGTTATCTTTATATTTTGTATAAATAAGTCAAGGAGTGAACATGAATTAAAATCATATGGGTACACTACCCTGTACGATTGGTTGTTTTATTTTCATGATTGCATGTAAAATATTTATCTGGACCTCTACATACATTGGAACTTGTCTAACTGGACCTTTGCTCATAATAGTTGAGCAGCCCTGACCTAGCCTAACCTTACTATAACCTAACATAAACTAACCTTACCAGTAACCTCCTTGCGAGACCTAAGGGCTAGAAAGGACTCTCCTGACATAACTGGGATCCAGTTATGTCGGGAGAGTTTGGTCAATAGGGAGATTGGTTGAAACTGCATATTTACCGGGTTTTTTTCCCCAGACCTTCACAGATCCCTTCAGATCCTCCTCTAAAACGTATTATAAAGTGAGAGATGCCCGCCAACCCCCCTTCCCCCCTAGGACCCCCCCCAAAAGGGTTAATATTACTAATATAACCTCATCAATAACTCCATACCCCCTGCTAGTATACTAACCTAACCTGTGTGGGCATTGATTACGCAACCTAACCTCACTGGGGGGGTTTTTGACTCACTGTCTGTTATCACGAACCCCCCTTGTGTTATTTTTAATTTATACGGCTGTTGTAGGGTTAAGTGAATACGTCCATACTCCTATGAACGATATTGTTCAGGCTACTTAATAAAGCACCGATCGTGTATTTGGATAACTGCACATATAGCGATACTATGTGAATAAGTGCGCGGGAAAGTACCTATCCGAAAAATGCTTTGCATCACCTTATGATCTTTTGTATGTGCCATTAAAGACATATGATTACTATAAACTGCTTGTGCCGCCTCTTCAGTGGCACAAATGATAGTGTTGTGATATGTGCTAACTCAAGTATATGGGCGCCTGGCGACCATATACGTATCTATATTATTGACACGTAGTAGTTTTTAAGTAGGTAGTTAACGTAAAATCTTGATCCTGCATGTTAGAGTTCAGTCACAGGATCCCTGCCGCTCATCTGAGCCTGGCATGCTAGGTCGTCATGATCCCTGCCAAGACCCATCGAGTCTGATCTGCTCATGTGCCATGCTAATCTGAGTCAGTGGCCCCTCCCCTCATGATCAGGCATAGCACAGCTGTCGTAGATCCCTGCACACATGTATCGCATCATGAGGTCAGTCAGGATCCCCCTGCCCATACTATTTGATCCTGCATTGCTGGTCACAGTAGGATCCCCTGCCCCTCA
>JACEEZ010000940.1:25000-26500 GCA_016584305.1 Chionoecetes opilio | reverse complement strand
TTGCAGTCTTTATCTGAAGGTAAGCATAGGTTCCGTTGTACGTACTTGATATAACCACTGAATAAATACTTGAATAATCCCTTCAAAAGTCCCAAGATAGACACAAATATCCCAACGCCAAGACCTACATCCCAAGTAGATTAATCTGTACATCGTATGAGCAATGTGTGTGTGTTATCGAGAGCTACATCAAGGCGTATATGTGACACAATAGTAACTTTACGATGTCGGCATGGTTTTTGTATGCAATTGAAAACTGCGGTTTCGGTTTCGCAGTAGCTCAGCAGAGCCTTCAGGAAGGCTTGCCACAGCCCACGGTTAACTGGATGACTATGACAAGGAATTCCTGAATAAGATTTAGGAAGGTATCTATAAAGAGTTGTTACCAAGAATTAATGAAGGGCGTGGAATGAAATCAAATTTAGGAACTCTACAAGAATAAAGATTTATAAATATATTATAAAGACGACGTATACAAAAGATGGAAACGTGATATAGAAAGATATATTATAATAGAAAATAATCAGTATTAACATACACATCATTCAGGAGGAAACTGCATACATGGAAATGAATAAGGTAAACAAGAAGGAGGAAGAACCGTGAGTGACAGAGAAACCAAAAACACAAATCAACAAAATATATTATAAAACACAACTAAAACACACACACCCACCCACACACAAAACACAACACACAGACACACACACAAACACTACACAAACACACACATCGCACACAACAACACACACACACACACACACACACACACACACACACACACACACAACACACTACCCACACACACACACACACACACACACCACACACACACACACACACACACACACACACACACACACACACACACACACACACACACACACACACACACACACACTACACACACACACCACACCCACACACACACACCACACACACACACACACACACACACACACACACACACACACACACCACACACACACACACACACACACACACACACACACCACACACACACACACACACACACACACACCACACACACACACACTAACACACACCCTCATGAAACAAAGGAACACCCGATGATCAAAAACACACAAAAACGAGAACAAAAGTCTCATTACAGCAAAACAAACCCATAAAAAAAAGACCACAACAACAACAAAACAACAGGGATATATGAGAAAGGTGAGACAGCGATACAGGTGAATATATGAGGGGAGAAAAAATGGAAACAAAACTAAAACACATCCAGAAATAAAGATAGATAGCTAATGGTTAATTAATAAATAATTAATTAATCATGGGAAACACTCGTTGGAGGGAGCGCCGCATCGCCAATCCTGAAGAGCATCCTACCATACTACTCCGACCTGTATAGTCTACTACTCTTAAAAGTTCAAATATGGGGGACCAATAATGGCCCAGATCTAACTCCAACTGTCAACTCTTACAATTTCAAGGAATGAATGACCACCACATCTAAGGATC
>JACEEZ010000940.1:0-20000 GCA_016584305.1 Chionoecetes opilio | reverse complement strand
GAAAATAATCATATTACATACACATCATTCCAGGAGGAAACTGCATACCTGGATGAATAAGGTAAACCAAGGGAGGAAAGAACCGTGAGTGACAGTAGAACCACAAACACAAATCAACAAAATCTAATTATAAAACACAACTAAACACACACCCCCCCACACACAAACACAACACACACACGACACACCACACAACACATCACAAACACACACATCGCACACAACACACACACACACACATACACACACACACACACACACACACGTACGCGCACACACACACACAGCACACTTACACCCACAACACACTGACACACACATAACCACACCACACACACTCACACACCGACTACACACAGCACATACACACACACCCCCAACTCACACACACCAACTCACACACACACACACCCACACCACCACACATCACACACACACGCACACACAAACACAGAACACACACACACCACACACCACACACACACACACACACACACACACACACACCACTAACACACCCCTCATGAAAACAAAGGAACACCCGATGATCAAAACACCCTAAAAACGAGAACAAAGTCTCATTACGCAACAAACACCATAAAAAAAAAGACCACACAACACAAAACAACAGGGATATTATGAGAAAGGTGAGACAGCGCTACAGTGGAATATATGAGGAGAAAAATGGAAAACAAACTAAAACACTCAGAAATAAGATAGATAGCTATTGTTTAATTAATAATAATTAATTATCATGGGGAACACTCGTTGTGAAGGAGCGCCGAATCGCCAATCCTGAATAGCATCCTTACCATCCTACTCCGACCTTGTATAGTCTACTACTCTTAAAGTTCAAATTGGGGACCATAATGGCCAGATCTAACTCCAAGCTGTACACTCTTAAAAGTTCCAAGATGAATGACCAACCATGGTCCAGATCTAACTCCAAGCCTTAACCGTAAGTTCAAATGATTGACCAACCACATCTAAGGATCTTACTCCCAGCTGCTCTACCTTAAAAGTCAAGATAATGACGGACCAAATATGGACAGATTCCAATATGGATTCACCTATCATGACCGATCCAACTCCCACCTATTTTGTGTTTTTTATAACTTGGAGGATTAATAATTCTTATCCCTGAAACTGCGGGAGCAAATCATTTTTAGTTGCCACCAGTGCGGGAATGTGAGAAAAACCGATGAATCATTACAGAATTGGATGCAAATCACTAATCACATCAAGGTTTAGAAATTTGCATCCGGCATTATATCGAATATTAACCCCAAACGTATTGGGTTGAGGTATGGTTGTGGTTGGAAGTTGAAATACTGGGCAAGGGTAGCAAGTCTCTTGCGAGAGCGGTTTGAGAGGTGAATACAAAAGGGTGCCACACATTTGGGATTTTGTCCCGAAGATTTAGACTGGATTAATTCATGTATTTATGCAGTTCGTTTATCTGAAAGGTAAGCATAGGTTCCGTTGTACGAGTACTTGATATAAACCACTGATAAACCTTGATAATCCCCTTCAAAATTTCCCAGATAGACACAAAATATCGCACGCCAAGAACTACATCCCAGATCTTGCAAATACCAAGGATTGGTAAATATCTGCTGTACATCGTAATGAGGCGATTGGTGGTGTGTGTTATCGAGAGCTGAACAAGTCAAGGCGTATATTGACCCAATAATAGACTTTTACGAATGTCGTCCTGGTTTTTTGTATGCATTTAAAAACTGCGGTTTCGTTCGCAGTAGCTCAGAAGAGCCTCAGAAACCTTGCCAGCCCACGGTTAACTGGATGGACTATGACAAGGATTCCTGAATAAGATTGAAGAGGTATCTATAAAGAAGTGTTGACCAAGAAATTAATGAAGGGCGTGGAATGAAATCAAATTTAATGAACATCTACAAGAAATAAAGATTTATAAATATATACAAAGACGACGTATACAAATGATGGAAACGTGATATAGAAAGATATATTATAATAGAAATAATCTGTATTAAGATACACATCATTCAGGAGGAAACTGCATACATGGAAATGAATAAGGTAAACAATAAGGAGGAAAAGAACCATGAGGGACAGAAGAAACACAAAAACACAATTCAACAAAATATAAATTATAAACACAACTAACACACACCCCCCACCCGCCACACAACACCACACCCCAGACACACACACAAACACATACACAACACACACATCGCACAAACACACACACGACACACACACACCCACATTACACACACACACACACACGTACACACACCACACACACACGCGTACACACACAAACACACCACACACATACACACCACCACACACCAACACACACACAAACACACACGGCACACATCACACACCACACCGTACACCACCAGCACACCACCCACCAACTCACAAGCACAACCAAACTCACCACACACACCATACACAACACCACAGACACACACCACCACCACCACACACACACACACACACATCACACAACACACACACACACAACACACACACATGCCCACACACACACACACACACACACACCACACTACAACACCCTCATGAACAAAGGACATCCCGATGGTATCAAAAACCACCCAAAAACGAGAACAAAAGTCTCTTACAGCAAATAAACACCATAAAAAAAAGACACCAACAACAACCCAACAAACAGGGGTATATGAGACAAGGTGAGACAGCGTACAGTGATATATGAGGGGAGAAAAAAATGGAAACACAACAATAAACACATCCAGAAATAAAGATAGATGCTATTGGTTATTAATACATAATTAATTAATCATGGGAACACTCGTTGGAA
Source organism: Chionoecetes opilio (assembly GCA_016584305.1). Lineage (NCBI taxonomy): Eukaryota > Metazoa > Arthropoda > Malacostraca > Decapoda > Majidae > Chionoecetes > Chionoecetes opilio. Next base: position 17,167 of record JACEEZ010000940.1, on the reverse strand, counting down.
GTAGCGCGAATCGCCATCCTGAGAGCTCTCCTTACCATCCTACTCCGACCTGTAAGTCTACTACTCTTAGAAAGTTTCAAATATGGGGGCCAATAATGCCCAATCTACTCCAAAGCTGTACAACTGCTTAAAAGTTCAACGATGAATGGACCACCATGTCCCGGATCTAACTCCAAGCTCTATTACCCTCAAACGTTTCCAAGATGATTGAACCACCACACTAAGGATCTTACTCCAATCTGTTTCTAACCCTTAAAAGTTGCCAAGATAATGACGGATCAATAGGGACCAGATTCCAAGATTATGCACCTATCATACCATCCAACTCCCACATATTTGTTTTATACTGGAGGATAATAATTCTTATCCCTGAAACTGCTGGAGCAAATATTTTTTAGTGCCACCAGTGCAGAAATGTGAGAAAAAACGTGATCATTACAGAATTGGATCAAATCACATCAACAGCAAGGTTGTAGAGATCTGCATCCGACATTATATCTAATTTTTAACTCCAAACGTATTGGTTGGGTATGGTTTGTGGTTGGGAGTTGAAATAGCTGGGGCGAAGGGCAGCAAGTCGCTTGCGAGAGACGGTTGAGGTGAATTCAAGGGTGCCACCATTGATTTTTGTCCCAAGATTTAGACGGGATTATTCATGTATTTATGCAGTCGTTTATCTGAAGGTAAGCATAGGTTCCGTTGTACCGTACTGATATAACCACTGAATCAATACTTGAATAATCCTTCAAAGTCCAAGATAGACACAAAATATTCCAACGCCAAACCTACATCCAAGATCTTTTGGCAATAACCAATGATTGGTAAATATCTGCGTCCTCGTAATGAGGCAGAATGGTGGTGTGTGTGTATCGAGAGCTTGACATCAAGGCGTCTATATGTGACACCATAGTAGACTTTTACGAATGTCGCCTGTTTTTGATGCAATTGAAAACTGCGGTTTCGTTTCGCGTAGCTCAGCAAGCCTTCAGAAGGCTTGCCACAGCCCACGGGTTAACTGAATGGACTATGACAAGGAATTCCTGAATAGAATTGAAGAAGGTAAGTCTATAGAGTGTTGACCAAGAACTTATGCAGGGCGTGGAATGAAATCAATTTAAGAACCTGTCCAAGAAATAAAGATTATACATATATATAAAAGACGACGTATACAAAAAGATGGACACGTGATATAGAAGATATATTATACTAGAAAATAATCGTATTAAGATACACATTCATTTCAGGAGGAACTGCTACATGGAATAATAGGTAACAAGAAGGAGGAAAAGAACCATGAGTGACAGAGAAACAACAAAAACACAAATCAACAAATATAATTATAAACACACACTAAACACACACCCCACCCACACACAACACACACACACAGACCACACCCACAAACACATACACAAACACACACATCGCACACCACCACACACATACACAGACACACACACACACACACACACACACACACACGTACACACCACACACCACACATACACTTACACCACAAACACCACACACACACACATATACACACACGCAACCACACCCACACACGACCACACAACACACACCCATCACACACACACACACACACACACACACACCCACACAACTCCCACACACACACACACACACACACGACACACACACAACACATTAGGCACACACACACACATCACACACCGGGGACACACACACAGCACACACACACACACACACACCACACTGACACCACACCACACACACACTCACACACACACAGCACACACACTACACACACCCTCATGAAACAAAGGACCCACCCGATTGATCAAAAACACCCAAAAACGAGAACAAAAGTCTCATTACAGCAAACAAACACCATAAAAAAAGACCACAACAACAACAAAACAACAGGGATATATGAAGAAAGGTGAGACAGCGATACAGGTGATATATGAGGGGAGAAAAAATGGAAACAAAACTAAAACACATCCAAAATAAAGATAGATAGCTAATGGTTAATGTAAATAATTAATTAATCCATGGGGAACATCGTTGGAGGGAGCCCCCTATCGCAATCCTAAGAGCATCTACCATCCTACTCCGACCTTTTATAGTCTACTCTCTTAAAAGTTCAAATATGGGGGGCCAATAATGGGCCCAGATTAACTCCAAGCTGTACAATTCTTGAAAGTTCCAAGATGAATGACCAAACCATGGTCCAGATCTAACTCCAAGCTCTATTACCCGTAAAGTTCCAAGATGATTGACCAACAACATCTAAGGATCTTACTCCACGCTGCTCTACCCTTAAAAGTTGCCAGATATGACGGACCAATATGGACCAGATTCCAATATGATGCACCTAACAATGACCAGATCCAACTCCCACATATTTGTTTATACTGGAGGATAATAATTTCTTATCCCTGAAACTGGTGAGCAAATTCATTTTTTTAGTGGCCACAGTGCGGGAATGTGCGAAAAACGAATGGATCTTACAGACTTGGATGCAATCACATCAAACATCAAGGTTTGTAAGAATCTGCATCCGGCATTATAATCAAAAAAAAAAAAAAAAAAAAAAAAAAAAAAAAAAAAAAAAAAAAAAAAAAAAAAAAAAAAAAAAAAAACAAAAAAAAAAAAAAAAAAAAAAAAAAAAAAAAAAAAAAAAAAAAAAAAAAAAAAAAAAAAAAAAAAAAAAAAAAAAAAAAAAAAAAAAACAAAAAAAAAAAAAAAAAAAAAAAAAAAAAAAAAAAAAAAAAAAAAAAAAAAAAAAAAAAAAACAAAAAAAAAAAAAAAAAAAAAAAAAAAAAAAAAAAAAAAAAAAAAAAAAAATAATTTTACCCAAACGTATTGGGTTGAGGTATGGTTGTGGTTGGGAGTTGAATAGCTGGGTCGAAGGGCAGCAAGTCGCTGCGGGAGACGTTGCTAGGTGAATTCAAGGTGCCACACATTGGGATTTTGTCCCAAGATTTTAGAGGATATTCATGTATTTAGGCCAGTCGTTTATCCTGAAGGTAGCATAGGTTCCGTTGTACGTACCTTGATATAACCACTGTATAAATACTTGAATAACCCTTCAAAAGTCCAAGTTAGACACAAAATATCCAACGCCAAGACCTACATCCCAAGATCTTTTTGGCAAATAACAAGGATTGGTAATATCTGCGTACATTCGTAATATGTAGATTGAATGTGTTTGTGTTATTCGATAGCTGACTCAAGGCGTATATGTGACATCCAATAACCTCTGAACTTTTACGAATGTCGGCCTGGTTTTTTTTATGCAATTGAAACTGCGGTTTCGGTTTCGTGCCATTGTCCCATCCTAGTCTCCAGCAGTAGCTACGACGGAAGGCTAAGTCGCCATCCAGGCCCTACGCGGTTACTGGTACTGGTCACTATTGACAAGGAATTCCTGAATAAGATTTAAGAAGGTCGTCCTATAAAGAGTGTTTGACCAAGAATAATGATAAAGGGCGTGGAATGAATCAAAATTTAAGGACATGTACAAGAAATAAAGATTATAAATATATACAAAAGATCGACTATACAAATGATGGAAACGTGATATAGGAAAGATATATTATAGATAGAAAATTATCTGTATAAGTACACATCATTCAGGAGGAACTGCATACATGGAAATGAATAAGGTTAAAGCCAAGAAGGAGGGAAAAAACCGTGAGTGACAAGAGAAACAAAAAACACAATCAACAAAATATAATTATAAAAACACAACTAAAATCACTACACACCCACCCACACACAAACACACCCACAACACACACACAAACACATACACAAACACACACATCGCACACAACACACACACACAACACACACACACACACACACAACACACACGGTACAACGCAACACCACACACACACACTTACACACACAAACACACACACACACGATACAACACACCCACACCACCCACCACCAACTACACACACCACTTGTTCGTCACACTACACACACCAACACAACTCACACACCACATTCACACACAATGCCACAAAACATCACAACACACCACACCACACCACACCAGAACTAAAGACAAGCACACACATCAACACACACACGACACATACACACACCAACATCACACACACACACACACACAGGAACCAAAGCACACACACACACCAAACACACACACACACACAGACAACACCACACTAACACACACCCTCAGAACAAAGGAAGCACCCGATGATCAAAACACACAAAACGAGAACAAAAGTCTCATTACAGAAAACAAACACCATAAAAAAATGCCACAACAACAACAAAACAACAGGGATATATGATAAGGTGTTGGTAGAACAGCGATACAGGTGAATGTTTGTGATATGAGGGGAGAAAAAAATGAAACAAAACTAAACACATCCAGAATAAAGTAGATAGCTAGTGGTTAATTATAAATAATTATGTAATCATGGACAACACTCGTTGGAAGGAGCGCCGAATCGCCACCAATCCGTGGGGAGCATCCTAAACATCCCTACGACCGACCGGTTGTGATTAGTTCCTAACCCATAACTCTTAAAAAGTTCAAATATGGGGACCAATTGCCCAGATCTAACTCCAAGCTGTACAACTTCTTAAAAGTTCCAGATGATGACCACCATGGTCCAGATCTAACTCCAGGCTCTATTACCCGTAAAAGTTCCAAGAGTGATGAAAAACATATAGGATCTTATCCAATCTGCTCTACCTTAAAAGTTTGGCAGATAATGACGGACCAAATATGGAACATATTCCAATTGGATGCACCTATCAATGACCAGATCCACTCTCCACATATTTGTTTTATAACTTGGGGAATAATAATTCTATCCCTGAAAACTGCGGGAGCAAAAAATTGTTAGTGCCACCAGTGCGGGAATGTGAGAAAAAAACGATGATCATTAAAAGAATTGGATGCAACACATCACCATCAGTTGTAGAAATTTGCATCCGGCATTATAATCTAATATTACCCCACGTATTGGGTTGAGGTATGGTTTGGTTGGGGGTGAAATAGCTGGGGCGAAGGGTAGAACGTCGCTTGCGAGAGACGTTGATGTGAATACAAGGGTGCCACACATTTGGGAATTTTGTCTCCAAGACTTAGACGGGATTATTCATGTTATTTATGCAGTCGTTTATCTGAAGGTAAGCATAGGTTCGTGTTGATACCCTTACCTTGAATATAACCACTGATAAATACTTGAATAATCCCTTCAAAAGGTCCGCAAGATAGCACAAAATATCCCAACGCCAAGACCTAACATCCCAAGATCTTTTGGGCAAATAACCAGATTGGTAAATCCTGCGTACATCGTAATGAGGCAGATGGTGGTTTGTGTTTATCGAGAGCTGACATCAAGGCGTATAAGTGGACACAATACAATTAGACTTTTACGAATGGCGGCCCTTGTTTTTTGTATGGGCAATTAAAAACTGCGGTTTTCGGTTTCGCAGTAGCTAAGCAAGCCTTCAGGAACACTTGCCACAGCCCACGGGTTAACTGGATGACTATGACAAGAATTCCTGAATAAGATTAAGAAGGTAGCTATAAAGTGTGACACAAGAATTAATGAAGGGCGTGGAATGAAATCAAATTTGTTTATAAAAAAAAAAAAAGGAACATCTACAAGAAAATAAAGTTTATAAATATATACAAAGACGACGTATACACATGAATGGAAACGTGATATAAAGAATAATTTATAATAGAAAATAATCTGTATTAAATACACATCATTCAGGAGGAAACTGCATACATGAAATAATAAGGTAAGCAAGACGGAGGAAAAGACCGTGAGTGACAGAGAACCACAAAGAAACACAAATCAACAAATATAATTATAAAACACAACTAAAACACAGCACACCCATCCCACCCAAAACACACACACACGACAAAACAACACACAAACCATACACAACACAACACATCGCACACACCACACACACAGACACACACACACACACTCACACACACACAACTACCCGCCCACACACACACACACACACTTAACACACACAAACTACACACACACAATACACACACCACACACACACACACACACACACACACACACCACAGACGACACCACACACAACTCACCACACACACACTCACACACAAACACACACACACACACCACACACACACCCACACACACCACAACACACACACAACACACACACACACACATACACACACACACCCCCACACCACAGCACACACACCACACACACACACACCCACCACAAGCACACACACACTAACAACACCCCTCAATGAAACAAAGGAACACCCGATGATCAAAAAACACACAAAAACGAGACCAAAAGTCTCATTACAGCAGAACAAACACCATAAAAAAAAAGGCCACACAACAAAAAAACAACAGGGATATATGAGAAAGGTGAGACGCGATACAGGTGAATATATGGGGGAGAAAAAAATGAAACAAAACTAAAACCATACCAGAAATAAAGATAGTATAGCTATTGGTTAAATTAATAAATAATTAATTATCATGGGAAACACTCCTTGGAAGGAGCGCCGACTCGCCAATCCTGAAGAGCATCTTCCCATCCTACTCCGGCCTGTATAGTCTACTACTCTTAAAAGTTCAAATATGGGGACCAATATGGCCCAGATCTAACTCCAAGCTGTACAACTCTTAAAAGTTCCAAGATGAATGACCAACCATGGTCCAGATCTAACTCCAAGCTCTATTACCCGTAAAAGTTCCAAGATGATTGACCAACCACATCTAAGGATCTTACTCCAAGCTGCTCTACCCTTAAAAGTTGCAAGATAATGACGGACCAAATATGGACCAGATTCCAATATGATGCACCTATAAATGACCAGATCCAACTCCCACATTTGTTTTATACTGGAGGATAATAATTCTTATCCCTGAAACTGCGGGAGCAAATAATTTTTAGTGCCACCAGTGCGGGAATGTGAGTTAACGATGATCATTACAGAATTGGATGCAAATCACATCAACAACAAGGTTGTAGAAATTTGCATCCGGCATTATATCTAATATTAACCCAAACGTATTGGGTTGAGGTATGGTTGTGGTTGGGTTGAAATAGCTGGGGCAAAGGGGTAGCAAGTCGCTTGCGAGAGACGGTTGAGGTGAATACAAGGGTGCCAACACTTGGGATTTTGTCCCAAGATTTAGACGGGATTATTCATGTATTTATGCAGTCGTTTATCTGAAGGTAAGCATAGGTTTCCGTTGTACCGTACCTTGATATAAACCACTGAATAAATACTTGAATAATCCCTTAAAAAGTCCCAAGATAGACACAAATATCCCAACGCCAAGACCTACTCCCAAGATCTTTTGGCAAATAACCAAGGATTGGTAAATATCTGCGTACATCGTAATGAGGCAGATGGTGGTGTGTGTTATCGAGAGCTGACATCAAGGCGTATATGTGACACAATAAGTAGACTTTTACGAATGTCGGCCTGGTTTTTGTATGCAATTAAAAACTGCGGTTTCGGTTTCGCAGTAGCTCAGCAGAGCCTTCAGGAAAACTTGCCACAGCCCACGGGTTAACTGGATGGACTATGACAAGGAATTCCTGAATAAGAATTGAAGAAGGTAGTCTATAAGAGTGTTGACCAAGAAATTAATGAAGGGCGTGGAATGAATCAAATTTAAGGAACATCTACAAGAAATAAAGATTTATAAATATATACAAAAGACGACGTATACAAATGATGGAACGTGATATAGAAAGATATATTATAATAGAAAATAATCTGTATTAAGATACACATCATTCAGGAGGAAACTGCATACATGGAAATGAAAAAGGTAAGCAAGAAGGAGGAAAAGAACCGTGAGTGACAGAGAAACACAAAAACACAAATCAACAAAATATAATTATAAAACACAACTAAAACACACACACCCACCCACACACAAACACACACACACAGACACACACACAAACACATACACAAACACACACATCGCACACACACACACACACACACACACACACACACACACACACACACACACGTACACGCACACACACACACCACACTTACACACACAAACACACACACACACATACACCACACACACACACACACACACACACACACAACACACACCACACACACACACAACTCACACACACACACTCACACCACACACACACACACACACACACACACACACACACACACACACACACACACACACACACACACACATACACACACACACACACACACACACACACACACCACACACCACACACACACACACACACACACACACACTAACACACACCCTCATGAAACAAAGGAACACCCGATGATCAAAAACACACAAAAACGAGAACAAAGTCTCATTACAGCAAAACAAACACCATAAAAAAAGACCACAACAACAACAAAACAACAGGGATATATGAGAAAGGTGAGACAGCGATACAGGTGAATATATGAGGGGAGAAAAAAATGGAAACAAAACTAAAACACATCCAGAAATAAAAGATAGATAGCTAATGGTTAATTAATAAATAATTCATTAATCATGGGGAACACTCGTTGGAGGGAGCGCCGCATCGCCCAAGCCTGAAGAGCATCCTACCATCCTCCTCCGACCTGTATAGTCTACTACTCTTAAAAGGTTTTTTCAATATGTTGGGACCAATAATGGCCCAATCTAACTCCAAGCTTGTACACTCCTAAAGTTTCCAAGATGAATGACAACCATGGTCCATATCTACTCCAAGCTCTATTACCCGTAAAAGTTCCCAGAATGATTGACCAAACCACATCTAATGATCTTACTTCCAACTGCTCTAACCCTTAAGTTGGCAAGATAATGCGGACAAATATGGACCAGATTCCAACATGATCCCCTATCATGACCAGATCCCAACTCCCACATATTTGTTTAATACTGGAGGAATAATAAATCTTATCCCTGAAAACTGCGGGGGAGCAATAAATTTTTAGTGCCCCCAGTGCGGAATGTGAAAAAACGATGATCATTACAGAATTGGTGCAAATCACATCACATCAAGGTTGTTAGAAATCTGCATCCGGCATTATAATCAAATTTTAACCCAAAACTATTGGGTTGAGGTATGGTTGTGGTTGGGAGTTGAAATAGCTGGGGCGAAGGGCAGCAAGGTCGCTTGCGAGCGACGGTTGAGGTGAATCAAGGGTGCCACCATTGGATTTTTTCCCCAAGATTTAGATACGGGATTATTCATGTATTTATGCAATGTTTATCTATCTGAAGGTAAGCATAGGTTTTCCGTTGTTACCTACCTTGATATAACCACTGAATAAATACTTGAATAATTCCTTCAAAAGTCCCAGAGAGTAGACACAAAATATCCCAACCCAGACCTACATCCCAAGATCTTTTGGCAATAACCAAGGATTGGTAACTTTATCTGCGTATTATCGTAATGAGGAGATGGTGGTGTGTGTTATCGGAGAGCTGACTCAAGGCGTATTATGTGACACAATAAGTGCTTTTACGAATGTCCGCCTGGTTTTTGTATTCAATTGAAATATGAGCGGTTCGGTTTTTCGCAGTAGCTCATCAGAGTCCTCTAGAAGGGCTTGCCACAAGCCTACGGGTTATGGATGACTAATGACAAGGAATTCCTGAATAAGAATTTGAAGAAGGTAGTCATAAAAGATGTTGACCAGACATTAAATGGAAGGGGCGTGGAATGAATCAAATTTAAGGAACATCTACACAAATAAAGATTTATACATATATATAAAAGACGACGTAACAAAAGATGGAAACGTGATATAGAAAGATATATTATAATAGAAAATAATCATATTAAAGATACACCTCATTCAGGAGGAAACTCATACATGGAAATGAATAGGTAAACAAGAAAGAGGAAAAGAACCATGAGTGACAGAGAAACACAAACACAAATCAAACAATATAATTAAAAACACAACTAAAACACACCACCCCACCACACACAAACACACACACACAGACCACACACAAACACATACACAAACACACACATCGCACACAACACACACACCCACACACACACACACACACGACACACACACACACACACACACCCACACACACACACTTACAACACACAAACACACACACACACATACACACACCACACAAACACCCACACACACACACACACACACACACACACACACACACACCACACACACACACACCTCACAAACACACACTCACTACATACACACCCCACACACACACACACACACACACACACACCACACACACACACACACACACACACACACACGCACACACACACCACAACACACACCACACCCCACACCCACACCACACACACACACACACACACCACACACACACACACACACACACACTAACCACACCCTCATGAAACACACAACCCCGATGATCAAAAACACCAAAAACACGAGAACAAAGTCTCATTTACAGCAAAACAACACATAAAAAAAAAAAAAACAACAACAACAAAACAACATGGATATATGAGAAAGGTGGACAGCGATACAGGTGAATATATTGAGGGGATAAAAAAAATGGAACAAAACTAAACACATCCAGAAAATAAAGATAGATGCATTGGTTAATTAATAAATATTAATTAATCATTGAACACTCGTTGGAAGGAGCGCCGAATCGCCAATCCTGAAGAGCATCCTATCCATCCTACTCCGACCTGTATGTCTACTACTCTTAAAGTTCAAATTGGGGACCCATAATGGCCCAGATCTAACTCCAAGGCTGTCAACTCTTAAAAGTTCCAAGATGATGACCAACCTGGTCCAGATCTAAACTCCCCCCCCCCACAAAGCCTCTATTACCTCTTAAAAGTTCCAAGATGATTGCCAACCACCATCTACGGATCTACTCCAACCTGTTCTACCTTAAAAGGTTTTGGCAAGATATGACTGACCAAATATGGACTCAGATTCCCATATGTGCACTATTCAAGACCAGATCCAACTCCCACATTTTGTTTTATCTGGAGGATCATATTTTTATCCTTGAAACTGCGGGAGCAAAATCATTTTTGAGTGCCACCATTGCGGGAATGTGAGAAAAACAGTGATCATTGACAGAATGCATGCAAATCACATCACCATCAAGTTGTAGCTCATTTGCATCCGGCATTATATCTAATTTAAACCAACCGTATTGGTTGAGGTATGTTTGTGGTTTGGGATTGAATAGCTTGGGCGAAGGGTAGCAAGTCGCTTGCGAGAGACTGTTAGGTGAATTCAAGGGTGCCACACATTGGGATTTTGTCCCAAGATTTAGACGGGATTATTCATGTATTGTATGCAGTCGTTTTATCTGTAGGTAGCAATAGGTTCCGTTGTACCGTACCATTGATATAAACCACTGAATAAAATCTTGAATAAATCCCTTCAAAAGGCCAAAGATAGAAAACAAAATATCCCAACGCCGCAAGACCTACATCCAAGATCTTTTGGCAATAACCAAGGACTTTGTAATAGCTGTACATCGTAATGAGCAGCTGGTGGTGTGTTGTTTATCGAGAGCTGACCATCAAGGCGTATATGTGACACAATAAGTATACTTTTACGAATGTCGGCCTGGTTTTGTATGCAATTAAAACTGCGGTTTCGGTTTCGCAGTAGCTCAGCAGAGCCTTCAGGAAAACTTGCCACAGCCCACGGGTTTAACTGGATGGACTATGACAAGGAATTCCTGAATAAGTAATTGAAGAAGGTAGTCTATAAAGAGTGTTGACCAAGAAATTAATGAAGGCGTGGAATGAAATCAATTTAAGGAACATCTACAAGAAATAAGATTTATAAATATATACAAAGAGACGTATACAAAGATGGAACGTGATATAGAAAGATATATTATAATAGAAAATAATCGTATTAAGATACACATCATTCAGAGGAAACTGCATACATGGAAATGAATAAGGTAACAAGAAGGAGGAAAAGAACCGTGATTGACAGAGAAACACAAAAACACAAATCAACAAATATCATTATAAAACACAACTAAAACACACACACCCACCACAACAAACAACACACACAAGAACACACACAAACACATACACAACACAACAATCAACACAACAACACACACACCACACACACACACACACACACACACACACACACACACACACACAACACACACTTACCACACAAACACACACACACACATACACACACACACACCACAACACACACACACACACACCACACACACACACACACACAACACACACACAACACACACACCACACACACACACACACACACACACACACACACCACACACACACACACACACACACACACACACACACACACACACACACACACACACACACACACACACACACAAAACACACACACACACACACAACCCCACACAACACACTAACACACACCCTCATGAAACAAAGGAACACCCGATGATCAAAACACACAAAAACGAGAACAAAAGTCTCATTACAGCAAAACAAACACCATAAAAAAAAGACCACAACAACAACAAAACAACAGGGATATATGAGAAAGGTGAGACAGCGATACAGGTGAATATATGAGGGGAGAAAAAAATGGAAACAAAACTAAAACACATCCAGAAATAAAGATAGATAGCTATTGGTTAATTAATAAATAATTAATTAATCATGGGAAACACTCGTTGGAAGGAGCGCCGTATCGCCAATCCTGAAGAGCATCCTACCATCCTATTTCCCGCCCTTGTATATCTACTACTCTTAAAAGTTCAAATTTGGGGCCCAAAAAGGGGCCCAACCCTTCCCTCCAAGCTGTACAACTCTTAAAATTTCCCAAAATGAATGACCAACCAGGGTTCCCAGATCTAACCCCAAAACTCTTTTAAACCCGTAAAAGTTCCAAGATAAATTGACCAACCACATCAAAGGAAATCTTACTCCAACTGTTCAAACCCTTAAAAAGTTCAAGAAATCGGACCAAATAGGCCCAAAAATTCCCCAATATGATGCACCTATAAATGACCAGCCCAACCCCCACAAAAATTTTGTTTTATATGGGGGATAAAAATTTTTTACCCCTGAAACTGGGGGGAGCAAAAAAATTTTTTTAAGTCCCAAACCAGGGGCGGGAAGTAGAAAAAAAAATAAATCATTCCCAAAATTTGGGAATGCAAATAAACATCAACTAAAGGTTGTAGAAAATTTTGCATCCGGCATTATTCTAATTTTAAACCCAAACGTATTGGGTTAGGTAGGGGTTTGTGGTTGGGAGTTGAATAGCGGGGGGGAAGGGGTTACCCAAGTCGCTTGCGAGAGCGGTTGGGGTAAAATTCAAGGGGCCCACATTGGGATTTTGTCCCAAGATTTAGAGGGGATTATTCAGGGTATTATCAGTCTTTTATCTAAAGGTAAGCATGGTTCCGTTGTACCGTACCTTGATATAAACCCCTGAATAAACTTGAAAATCCCTTCAAAGCCCCAAAAGATAGACCAAAATACCCAACCCCCAAGACCTACACCCCAAGTTTTTCCTTTTGGCAAATAACAAAGGTTTGGGTAAATATCTGGGTAATCGAAATGAGGCAGATGGTGGGGGGGGTTTTAATCGGGGGTAAAATCAAGGCGTATAGGGTGCAAAAATAAGTAAATTTTACGAATGTGGGCCTGGTTTTTGTATGCAATTAAAACTGGGGTTTTTTGGGTTTTCGCAGTACTCCAACCCCTTCAAAAACTTGCCACACCCACGGGTTAACTGGATGGATTTATGACAAGGAATTCCTGAATAAGAATTTGAAGGGAAAGGGGGTCTATAAAAGTGTTGAAACCAAAAATTAAAAGAAGGGCGTGGAATGAAATCAAATTTAAGGAACATCCCACAAAAAATAAAGGGTTTTTTAAAAAATATAAAAGACGGGCGTATCCCAAAAGTGGAAAAGGGGATTTTAGAAAGATTTTTTATTAAAAGAAAAAAATCGTATTTTAAATACAATCATTCAGGAGGAAAATGCATCATGGAAAAGAAAAAGGTAAACAAGAAGGAGGAAAAAACCGTGATTGGGCAAGAAACCCAAAAACACAAATCAACAAAAAATTTTAAATTTTAAAAACAACTAAAACACACACACCCAAACCCCAAAAACCCCAAACCCACACAACAGACACACACACAACACATACAAAAACACACACATCGCAAACAACCCCCACACACACCCACACACACACACACCACACACACCCACACACACACAACACACACACACACACACACACACTACACACACAACACACACACACACAACACACCACACACACACACACACACACACACACAACACACACACAACAAACACACACACACACACACACACACACACACACACACACACACACACCACACACACACACACACACACACACACACACACACACAACACACACCACACACACACACACACACACACACACACACACACTACACACACAACAACACCCTCATGAAACAAAGGAACACCCGATGATCAAAACACACAAAAACGAGAACAAAAGTCTCATTACAGCAAAACAAACACCATAAAAAAAAACACAACAACAACAAAACAACAGGGATATATGAGAAAGGTGAGACAGCGATACAGGTGAATATATGAGGGGAGAAAAAAATGGAAACAAAACTAAAACACATCCAGAAATAAAGATAGATAGCTATTGGTTAATTAATAAATAATTAATTAATCATGGGGAACACTCGTTGGAAGGAGCGCCGAATCGCCAATCCTGAAGAGCATCCTACCATCCTACTCCGACCTGTATAGTCTACTACTCTTAAAAGTTCAAATATGGGGGACCAATAATGGCCCAGATCTAACTCCAAGCTGTACAACTCTTAAAAGTTCCAAGATGAATGACCAACCATGGTCCAGATCTAACTCCAAGCTCTATTACCCGTAAAAGTTCCAAGATGATTGACCAACCACATCTAAGGATCTTACTCCAAGCTGTTCTACCCTTAAAAGTTGCAAGATAATGACGGACCAAATATGGACCAGATTCCAATATGATGCACCTATCAATGACCAGATCCAACTCCCACATATTTGTTTTATACTGGAGGATAATAATTTTATCCCTGAAACTGCGGGAGCAAATCAATTTTTAGTGCCACCAGTGCGGGAATGTGAGAAAAACAGTGATCATTACAGAATTGGATGCAAATCACATCAACATCAAGGTTGTAGAAATTTGCATCCGGCATTATATCTAATTTTAACCCAAACGTATTGGGTTGAGGTATGGTTGTGGTTGGGAGTTGAAATAGCTGGGCGAAGGGTAGCAAGTCGCTTGCGAGAGACGGTTGAGGTGAATTCAAGGGTGCCACACATTGGGATTTTGTCCCAAGATTTAGACGGGATTATTCATGTATTTATGCAGTCGTTTATCTGAAGGTAAGCATAGGTTCCGTTGTACCGTACCTTGATATAAACCACTGAATAAATACTTGAATAATCCCTTCAAAAGTCCCAAGATAGACACAAAATATCCCAACGCCAAGACCTACATCCCAAGATCTTTTGGCAAATAACCAAGGATTGGTAAATATCTGCGTACATCGTAATGAGGCAGATGGTGGTGTGTGTTATCGAGAGCTGACATCAAGGCGTATATGTGACACAATAAGTAGACTTTTACGAATGTCGGCCTGGTTTTTGTATGCAATTGAAAACTGCGGTTTCGGTTTCGCAGTAGCTCAGCAGAGCCTTCAGGAAGGCTTGCCACAGCCCACGGGTTAACTGGATGGACTATGACAAGGAATTCCTGAATAGAATTGAAGAAGGTAGTCTATAAAGAGTGTTGACCAAGAAATTAATGAAGGGCGTGGAATGAAATCAAATTTAAGGAACATCTACAAGAAATAAAGATTTATAAATATATATAAAAGACGACGTATACAAAAGATGGAAACGTGATATAGAAAGATATATTATAATAGAAAATAATCAGTATTAAATACACATCATTCAGGAGGAAACTGCATACATGGAAATGAATAAGGTAAACAAGAAGGAGGAAAAGAACCATGAGTGACAGAGAAACACAAAAACACAAATCAACAAAATATAATTATAAAACACAACTAAAACACACACACCCACCCACACACAAACACACACACACAGACACACACACAAACACATACACAAACACACACATCGCACACACACACACACACACACACACACACACACACACACACACACACACACACACACCACACACACACACACACACACACACACACAACACACACCACACACACAACACACCACACAACACACACACACACACACACACACACACACACACACACACACCACACACCCCACACACACACACACACACACACACACACACACACACACACACACACACCACACACACACACACACACAACACACACACACACACACACACACACACACACACACACACACACACACACACACACACACACACACACACACACACTAACACACACCCTCATGAAACAAAGGAACACCCGATGATCAAAAACACACAAAAACGAGAACAAAAGTCTCATTACAGCAAAACAAACACCATAAAAAAAAGACCACAACAACAACAAAACAACAGGATATATGAGAAAGGTGAGACAGCGATACAGGTGAATATATGAGGGAGAAAAAAATGGAAACAAACTAAAACACATCCAGAAATAAAGATAGATAGCTATTGTTAATTAATAATAATTAATTAATCATGGGGAACACTCGTTGGAAGGAGCGCCGAATCGCCAATCCTGAAGAGCATCCTACCATCCTACTCCGACCTGTATAGTCTACTACTCTTAAAAGTTCAAATATGGGGGACCAATAATGGCCCAGATCTAACTCCAAGCTGTACAACTCTTAAAAGTTCCAAGATGAATGACCAACCATGGTCCAGATCTACTCCAAGTTCTATTACCCGTAAAAGTTCCAAGATGATTGACCAACCACATCTAAGATCTTACTCCAGCTGTTCTACCCTTAAAAGTTGCAAGATAATGACGGACCAATTGACCGATCCATATGATGCACCTATCAATGACCAGATCCACTCCCAC
>JACEEZ010000939.1:0-28693 GCA_016584305.1 Chionoecetes opilio | reverse complement strand
TTTCGTTGTAATACTTTTTGTCAAGCTCAACAGATCGACCACGAAGCTTATCGTTTTTTTTTCTTTATACATTGAGATATATCAGTTAATATATTTTGCGCAGCTTTGTGCCGTTCATTTCCAGGAGCGTATTGATGCACCATATAGTGCAGTATGACTTGTATTCCCGTAGAATTTGCGTGTCAAAATAGATTTTTCTGCATTTCCTGGTTGATTTGGGGATATTACTGTGCGAAATGGAGGGGCCAAATTTTTCGACCCCAGGAACCCCCTTTTGGGGGCGTTTTCTGTCCAGGGGTCCCGGAACTGACATACTACTAACTCCCACTATAATGAACCAATCTTTATGATCTTGCTATTTTTCAGGGATTTCTGATGATGACAAATCCATTTATGAGACTTTCAGCTGACCGGAAGTGAATATCATCATTTCCGGCGGAGGCATGACGTCAACGGGGTCTGAACGGAGTCCGATCAGCAAAATTTGTCACGATGATGTCATGTAATACCTCTTTTTCAGGGTTTTCAGGTACAGGAAGCTGAGTGGAGCAGTTTGTTTTTGTCACCAGACCACTCATCTTGGATCCTCTGTACATATATAGGACATTTATATTTCACCTTTTGGTTTCAGGTGTGACTATAGACTGGCTAAAGTCAAGACCCTTGAGCAGCCATGGCTACGAGGGCTGCTTGTATCATCTGTCATGAGGGTGCAACTGGATCTCGCACACTTGTCAGCAATCCTGCAATGCTCAAGAACTTCTGGACTGTTGCAAAGAGGGGTGGCCTTAGGTCAAAATGATTTGCAGATCATTACCGATCGCCTAGAAAATTTGAGTGAAACTGATCGAGCTTCAGCTTACTATCATAGTGAGTGTCGAAACCGATTATTAACAAGACCAAAATTGACAGACTAAGAGCTAAGAGAACAGATTTCAACAGCCCTGGTTGCTCTCGGCGAGGACCCGACGTCCATCCGCTGAAGTAGGCTCCCGCCCTAAACGAACAAAACTACCCAGAAAGCCATAGCATGCATGTCTGCATCATGCAGATTTTGTTCTGATGATGGTTTCTGAACCTCTGCATCGTGTCTTCTCAGACAATATGGGTCACACTTTCCTGCAAATTAAACTGGAACTCGAGATGATTATGTTAGGACTTGTGTGTCTAATTTGGAGGAAGTAAGAGATGCAGCCGCTCTCAAGAAGTACTACCACCGCAATTGCTTGCAGTATGCGAAGCGCACCCGCACACAAGTAAAATTCGATGACATAAAGGTTATCCGTTCCCTGTGTGATGAAGAGTTTCCTCCTCATTGTCCAGAACACCCTAGTTGGTGACGATGTGTCCGTGACTATGGCTGAACTGAACGATGAATAGCTGTCAATTTTGAAGAGGTACCCAGTAGAAGTTAGTAGCACAGGAAACTACCGCAAGCACCTGAAAGGCCTAATTACTGAACACCTTTCGAACGTCCGCTTCATCGAATCAGTTCGACAAAATTGTTCTTCAACAGCTGTGAGCAAGGCAATGGAGTATCAGTCTTCCATGCTAGATAGTAGTGAGCTCATCGGAAACTTAAAGAACATAGCTGACATATTGCGAGACGAGATGCTACATCCGCGATTGGTCGTTCAAAGGCAGCTTTGATGACTTGGAGAATCCTCCACTACTTCAGTTCTTCGTCAGTCGCCTTCTCTTTGGCCCACATGTTTTGAAATGTCGAAGATGCGCAACCAGGAAGTGGACAAAACCACTAATGTTGCATGCCAGTTCCTCGTTCAGAACACCCGAAGTGATCACCCGGTGAAATATCAGACAAAGAAGAGCAAGTTTGAGCAGACAGTCCAGACGCCACTGTCTATAGGCTTGTCTCTTGCCATCCACTCCAGAGTGCGTGATAAGAATCTCGTCCACAACCTGTCTACATATTTCTCTACATCGGCTGCGACTATCAGAAAATCCTCGACCTCGAAAAACACGTCAACGACGATGAAGATGATGTTGAGTGTTAACCAAAGACATGTAGCATTTCGACATGTAGCATAGCTATTCTTGTTGTTATAGCTTTTCTGAGTTTTTTTTAGGTAGTTTTGTTTGTAATGGTTTCTTGTTCTAGTCGATATAGCATGATTGTTATTCGATTGATGTTATCTTATCTATCTACGTTGTAGTGTGGACTACAGTTTTGGCGATATAGCTGTATTCTTTTATCTGGTCAGTTATCATGGTTATGTGTGTCACATAAACCGTTTTGTTGTTCTTGTTTCGAATATGTGCAGTATATGAGTGATGTGAAACAATATGTATCTCTTGTCAACACTAGTTAACATTTTTGCTTTTACATTGTGCAATATTGGCAAGCTAGCTGTATTATTTTATCTGGTCAGTTGTGTTTGTGACACAAAGCGTTTTGTTGTTCTAGTCGGGAACTAGGTACTTTTTTGTCACCAGAAATATATCTTCTATAATAATATAAGCGAAAGTGTGTCTGTCTGTCTGTCTGTCTGTCTGTCCGCGATAGGTGCCGCCCCCCGTGGCGGAATCCCATCATATGTCACAGTTTTGGAACCAGCTCGACCAGGGGAAGGTTTTTTAAGCCCACTTATGAGATGATCCGATCACTGTTTTCTTCTTTTTTTTAGCAGCCTATTAGCGAGACGTGAAAAAAAATGTGGGTTGCGAGAATTGAGGAAACCTTGATGTAGGGTGACGGGTAATGGGTGAGTGAATGGGTGGGGTGATGGGTAATGGGTGTGGGGTGATGGGTTGGGGGTGATGGGTGATGGGTGAGGGAATAGGTGGGGGGTGATGGGTAATGGGTGAGTGAATGGGTGTGTGGTGATGGGTAATGGGTGAGTGAATGGGTGGGGGGATTACATACATTTCTACATCCATGATTTCAGGAAAGTTAGAAAGGGCTATCTGGAGAGTCTGTGTTTGGTGGGCCGAAGGCCCACCAAACACAGGTGGTGGGCCGAAGGCTCACCAATAGCCCTAATGGGTGAGTGAATGGGTGGGGGTGATGGGTAATGGGTTGGGGGTGATGTGAATGGGTTGGCGTTAATACATACATTTCTACATCCATGATTTCAGGAAAGCTAGAAAGGGCTATCTGGAGAGTCTGTGTTTGGTGGGCCGAAGGCCCACCAAACACAGGTGGTGGGCCGAAGGCTCACCAATAGCCCTCCGCAGGAGCTAGCCAAAAAGGACGCCCGGAGGGCGGGTTTGCGGCTAGTCTATAATAATATAAGCGAAAGTGTGTGTGTGTGTGTGTGTGTGTCTGTCTGTCTGTCCGCGATAGGTGCCGCCCCCTGTGGCGGAATCCCATCATATGTCACAGTTTTGGAATCAGGTTGACCAGGGGAAGGTTTTAAGCCCACGAATAGGATGATCCGATCACTTTTTTTTTTTTTTTTTGCAGCCTATTAGCGAGAACTGAAGAAAAAAGTGGGTTGCGAGAATTGAGAAAACCTTGATGTAGGGTGATGGTAATAGGTTGAGTGAATGTGGTGGGTGATGGGTGAGTGAATGGGTGGGTGAGGGATAGTGGTGGGGTGATGGGTATGGGTGATTGAATGGGTGGTGTGTGGTGATGGGTAATGGGTGAGTGAATGGGTGTGTGTGTGATGGGTAATGGGTGAGTGAATGGGTGGGGGGTGATGGGTAATGGGTGAGTGAATGGGTGGGGGGAATACATACATTTCAGGAAAGTTAGATGGGCTATCTGGAGAGTCTGTGTTGTGTTTGGTGGGCCGAGGTGGTGGGTAATGGGTCTATCTGGAGAGTCTTGTGTTTGGTGGGCCGAATAGCCCTCCGCAGGAGCTAGCCAAAAAGTCCGCCTGGAGGGCGGCTTTGCTTTCAGGAAAGTTAGAAGGGGCTATGATGTGAATGGGTTGTCGTTAATACATACATTTCTACATTCATGATTTCAGGAAAGTTATAAGGGGCTATCTGGAGAGTCTGTGTTTGGTAGGCCTTCGGCCCACCAAACACAGGTGGTGGGCCTGAGGCCCACCAATAGCCCTCCGCAGGAGCTAGCCAAAAAGGTCGCCCGGAGGGCGGCTTTGCGGCTAGTACAGTATATGAGCGATATGATTTCTCTTTTCATGAAACAATTGAAAAACTCAAACAGTAAATATAGTTTTTTCAATTAGTAGGTAACATCTGAATGATGTTAATGATGTTAGTAAATACTTTGAACATATGATGCAATCTTTGTCCTTCATTTCTAAATCATATCAATTATCGAACAGTGAGTTGGGTGTGAATAATAATTGATGCTTTGAAAAAAGACTTATACCTCATGACATTCATTATCTCTAAAATGAGTGGTCTGGTGACAAAAACAACTGCTCCATTCACCTTCCTGTACCTGAAAACCCTGAAAATGAGGTATTACATGACAAGGTTGTTAACATCGTGACAAATTTTGTTGATCGGACCCCGTTCAGACCCCGTTGACGTCATGCCTCCGCCGGAAATTGATGATATTCACTTCCGGTCAGCTCGAAAATGGATGTGTCATCATCAGAAACCACTGAAATAATACCAAGATCATAAAGATTGGCTCAATATTAGTGGAGTTAGTAGTATTGTCAGTTCCGGGACCCCCTGGACAGAAAACCTGGAACCCAGGGGAACGCCCCTGGAACCCCCCCTGGGGGGTTCCAGGGGTCGGAAAATTTGGCCCCCTCCATTTCCCCATAGTATAACCTCAAGTCAACCAGAAAAAAAACAATAAAATCAATTTTGACACGCAAATCCTACGGGAGCTGTTTTTGTGACAAGTCATACTGCACTAATACATCTATCTTTTATCCGTCAAACTGTTTATGTCTTGATGGAGAGAATGTCTGCAGGAATCGTATTCTACTTTGAAAAATGTACATTTCTTATTCGCAAGAGTTTTACGCATGTATGAAATCGTTGCCTTGATTTCTGGAATATTTTTTTCGGGTAAAATGCCCTATAAACAAACTTAATGCGGTCATTTATCAATGGAATTTTAATTTGGTTATACCACAGGGAAGCCTGCTGAAATCTGGATGTTTTTCCCTCCATAACGTTTTCTCGAAAAAAAATCGGTTCTTCAGATATTAGGGAAACATTGCTTTCCCCCATTTTCCGTAGCCTCGAGAGATTTCGTGCCTCGAGCCCCAAGTCATATGAGACTCAAGACATATGGTAATCAAGTCAATTAGTCCGGCAGCCACCAGGCTCAACCTTGTTTTAGGGTCTTAAGTTTTTTTTTCAGTGGATTTTGTTTGCCCATATATCCAGTTTGAAAAATTTTTGGTTGGCTCGCTGTCAACCTTGGGCAATTTGAGATAATAGGCATAAAACAAAATGGCCGCCAAGGAAACATCAAAATACATAATATACCATAAATCCCTTACAAATTGACATAACCGGTCAACCAATACATGGATTCCAGGGTATTTTGACCCAGAAAATTCATTTCTGGTATTTTCATATCCAAAATGACCACCATTTTCAAAATGGCTGCCTTCTTTTTTTTTGTGCGAATTTTATAACTTATCTAGTATATAAGAATATTACTTGTTCAAAATGAAAGTATATAGATTGACAGTTTTTTTAGTCAGATCGTTTTTTAGTCCTCATTTCTTATGGGCATAAATGCATAATTCTTGAGGTAATTAGTAATCATCCTCATCATCCTCATCAACTGCTGTTCGTGTTTGATCATTGCAACATTCAATGGAGGATTGAGTCCGATTGACAAGCACAAAACATTGTGCATGGTAGCCTCGACTTGTTACATGCGCATCTTGAGGACTTACATGGCTGTTTACTTGACCATGTGCATTTTATCAACTGTAGTATATGATTCGTGCTAGCTGAACATTGGTAGGGACTGTTGTAGGCAGCAGTGACTTTGTTCTGCTTTCTTTGATCCATCCATAACTTGTGGGTTCCAAATCTGGTGGATCTATTTTTTTTCCATTTTTTTTTTTACATCACAAGGACTGGCCAAGGGCACAACAAAAATGGATAACACACAAGCCCGCTTAGTTGCCAGTCCCTATAAAGAAGACAGTAAAGGTGCGGTCACACGGACAATTTTCTGGCAATATTACAGCCGGCAACACAAACGGGCCCAAACTCTGATATAATTGCGCGTTCTAATGAACACCAGCATGTTGGTGTTTCGAGAATATTCTTGCCAGAATATGGTCACCAAATTCCCACCACAAACGCATATTATTTGACATTTATTTGTAATGCACGCTCTAATTCAATATACAGAAGCTGAAATACATAGCTACAAAGTGGCAAGAACCGATTACAAGACGAATTGTGAAGCCCTGTACACTCTTGTACGTGTTTTTAAGCGATTTGAAGGATACAAAACACCAAGAAAAATTTAAATGAGTTATGGCTGGTATACATTTTCCTTGTTGACGGTCTATTAATAACTAAAACTTTTAGGGGATACCAACTTATTATTGATCACTTTGATGTTGAATGTTGAATGTTATATGCCTGACGCACTTCCATACACAAGAATCCATTTCAATCATTCACCACCCTATTTGTGAACCAGTTTCTCCCTATTTTTTCCTATTTTTCCAAAGCGCTTCTTCAGATACATCTTGAGAAGCCAAAATTGCCATTCAACTCTTTGCTACCTCTGAAAGTCCGTGTGACCAAAACACGGCAAGGTGTTGCCTTTGCTAAATATTGCAGCCTGAATATTGACGGAAAAGTTGCTCGTGTGACCGCGGCTTAAGAGAATAAAATAAAAAAGGGGTGAGCCAATTTAGTTCGGGAGGTGTCTTGTTACTCTTCTTTTGAAAAGATTTAAGTCATAGGAAAGTAGAAAAATAGAAACAGGAAGAGAGTTCCAGAGTTTACCAGTGAAAGGGATGAAAGAGTAAAGAACTGATTAACTCTTGCATTAGGAAGATGAACAGAATAGGGATGAGAATGAGTAGAAAGTCTTGTGCAGCGAGGCCGCGGGAGGGGGGGAGGCATGCAGTTAGCAAGTTCAGAAGAGCAGTGAGCATGAAAATAACGGTAGAAGAGAGCAAGAGAAGCAACATTGCGGTGGTGATTTAAAGATTGAAGACAGTCAGTCAGAGGAGAGAGTTGATGAGACGAAAAGCTTTTGACTCAACCCTGTTTTAGGAGAGCTGTATGAGTGGATCCTCCCAAACATGTGAAACATACTCCATACATGGCGGATAAGGCCCCTGTAGAGAGCAAGCAAGTTGCAGGGCATTCTACTATATGCATGTTTGCAGATGACCCGCATGACATTCTCAATGAAGGCCTCTGTAGTAGGTGGAAGAGAACATAACTTGGGAGTAACTGTTGCTCCCGACTTCCCCGTTCTTGAAGTCCACACACTTACTCTGGCCTCAGACATAGAATTGGTCTTTGATTGTCCATAACAGGAAGCTATGAATTTTGTTGCCTGTTCCAACACCTCAGCCAGTTAGCCTCAGCATTACCTATCATATCCAGATTCAGACCTGTTTTCAGTATTTTTCAACATCTTTCCCTTTTCCTATACCAAAACATGCTGTCACTGTATCACATCCAGTAAGAGCATGACCTGCCAATATTGCTGGAATTATGTTCTGATGTTTTTTTTACAGTGGCCTTGGGTATCAACAACAGTTCTTTTTTTTTTTACAGGTGATTCCATAAACATTGGTGTTTGTATGCCTTGTTCAAGATAATGATAAAGAAGAAGTGCATACACATCTGTATCATCTGCAAGAACAGTGACAGGTTCCCGCTGAGCTACAGCAACTGCTATAGCCTGCTGCACAATGATGTTATCACTTCTTCATGAGTAGTTTTCCATGTCAGCTCTTCTACAATTGTACCACTGCAACATACTTCTACAGGTGTTTTGTCCTGACTTGTTATCACAGTTTGTGCTTTGTTGTATTCCCTTTTGAATGAAAACTGTCATTCAAATGTTGTTTCAAATAATATTGATCAAATTTTTTCTTGCTTTCTGTCATTGTAAGGGCAAGCTTCTGAGAAGGCAGAGGCGCTTAAAATTAATACGCGGCAGCCTTCATTCCCTCTACAGGTCCTTATAGAACATTTTGTACTGAAATCCTCATATCTGTCAAAGATCAAAAACACATCTTCAGTTTTCACCTCTGTTCTATGTGACCTTTTGAATTTAATCTACATAATCAAGTACCACAGGCTGTATTTGGACTTGATTTCTGGCCAATGAGGGAAACCACAGGAGGGCACAACCATCAATGACTGTGCATACTGATTTCTGAGTCAAATGTCTGTTGATAACCCCATCCTTGTTTTGGGTTTTTAAGACAGACTTTGATTTAGAGGGCTCGTTTCCGTTGATGACACCCTGTCCCAAATTAGGTACGGGTTTTCTAACTTTTTAAAAGGGGGGAAATTAGATAACTTTGGGAAACCCAAATTTTCCCTCTTTGCTGACACTGAACCCCATGCCTGGGTTTCAAAAGCAGGAAGTCAAACCGGGGGTGCCCTGGTATGCAAGGACCTTTACTCCCTTTAGAAAGATAAAACCCCTAAAAAGAAAAAAAAAAACCCCCCAACAAATGGATGTGAGGGGTTCCCAAAGGGAAAAAAAACACGTGAATTTAAACACCTTTTCTGTGTGAAATGAGCAGGTTTTAGGCATCCCCAGTTTTCAAAAGTTTTTTTATCAAAAACTATACAACTGCCCTTCAGATAAAATTTTATGAGTAAATTTTTCAAAAAAAGTTTAAAACTACTAGTAAATAACAAAGTGTAACGAATCATATTTACGTCAAAATTTTCGGGTTTTGGGACACTTAAATTTTTTAATTGTTGGGCCCGCCAATTTTTCCGAAAACGGTTTGGGCCCTTTTGGGAAATTTTAAAAATACCAGAAATAAAATTTTCGGTCAAAAAACCCTGGAATTTCCCTTTTATTTTGGGTTTACCCTCTGGGGTGAAAATTTTTTAAAGGGGGGGTTTGGGGATTTTATTTTTATTTTTTGGGTAAAAAAATTTTTGGCGGCCCTTTTTTTTAATGCTAATTTCTTTAAAATTGCCCAAGGGTGTCCCGCGGCCAAAAATTAAATTTTTCCAAACCCCAATTTTGCAAACCAAAAACCACTGAAAAAAAAAAATTAAAGGGCCCCCCAAAAAAAGGGTTTAAGAAAAAGGGACTCTGACTGCCGGATAAAACTGGGGACCCCGAGACAAAACCGTACCACTGGACAATCCTAACCCCCCACCAATTCGGATTCCCTGACCAACCCCCGGAAAGCATATTGCCCCAAATCTTTCGGGGACTAGTAGTAAAAGGGCATTTAAATTTTTAAAATTTTCGAAAACCTAGAAAAAAATAGAGAAAGGCTGAAAATTTTTTCCCGGGGAAGCTCCCCGAAAACCAAAATTGGGCCCCCGGTTCAAAATTCTCAAAATTTTAACCTGGTGGCATTTTCAGATTTGAAGATGGGCCCCTATAACAAATTTTTCGATAAAAAGGGTTAAAAAACCCAAAAACGGATAAATGGCCCAAATTATTACAGTGGACCCTGCCATGTTCCCTTTTTAGTTAAAATTTAAAATTTAAATAAGTTATTACTGTATATTATAAAAATAGTGAGTGAATTAGCATAAATTAAATTGTTTGTAATTATAATAATAAAAATAATTATAATAAAATTTTCCCTTTTTTTTAAAAAGCTGTTTATGTGGGCCTTTTGCAGTATTTTCCCCATGCGGGAAGCAGATCCATCAATCGGCAGAGGTCCATGTAAGGGCCTTTAGGGCCCCCTACGACCCGCCCCTTTAAAGAGAAAGAATGTTTGCAGTATTTTATTTGAGAAGGGAAAGGTCACAATTGGGCCCGTCCCAAATCCCTTGGGAAAAATGTCGTCCGGGGAATACATTCGGGCCATGCCCGTTTTTACTTCTTTACAAAAAAGGAAAAGGGGAATTAAAAACCATTTGGGCTCTATTGGGGGAAAATCATCTTCAAAAAATTTCCTTTTTTAAGAACTCGAGTTTTCCCAAAAAAAAGAAGGGTTGTCTCTATTGTGGCCCGACTGTAAAAGACCCAAAATGTAGAAACCAAAAATAAACCCCGCAACCCGGTTTGGGGGACGGGCCCATGATCTATGATAAAAACCACCCTTTAAAGCGTAATTTTAGAAAACCCGGCCCCATCGCCTGATGATGGGAATGCTGTTAACTTTTGCGGGATCCAATGAGTTAGGGTTTTATTTCTGCCCGAAGTCAAGTACCTACCCCTCCCGTTTTGGTTCCTTCTATCTGGCAAAAAATTTTTCCCAAACTCGAATAACCCCCCTTTATGGATATCAAAGGGGGCCCAAACCTTTTTAAAGCCACAAAACACGCGGCAAATTTCCGAATTTTTGAAAATTTTTACGCGACATGATGAAAAGTCAAATTCACCTTTTCAAACTTATGCTTTGAAGGAACCCACTATTTAGATGGAGGAAAGAGGGCGTTCAAACCCCCCAAAGGGTTTAAAACAGAAAATTTGGGGGAATGTTTCGGGCAGGACTTGTTTTGGACTTTTTGATATTGGGAAAAAAGACCCCTATATACTTTTCCTTTTTGATGAAATAACCACATCCTTAGAAATAAAAATTTTTTTTTGGTCCGGAACATGACAAAAATTCCCAAACATAATAGGGCAGCTGCCAATCATACAAAATGATGTAAAGTTTTTTGTAGCATTTTTAACCCTGAATTCCCCGCAAAGACCCAAAAATTCAAGACAGTGATAAAATGGGTGCCCGACTCTTTGAAACGCTACTGAGTGGTATAATCAATCCCAAAAACTGACAAGAGTGTCGGCTGTGAAAGGCCCCCGTACAAACCCTTGGGACACCCGGGTAATGTCTGCGTGTCGGGGCCTCGACATTTTTTGTCTCCAAAATTTCCAAAAAATATCTGTTTTTTCAAACGCAAGTATGGTCCCCGAGAAATATTGATATATTGAGTATATGTCCTTTGCTGATGATTATAGGGGGGTTCCCAAAAGTCCTAATGGGTTGGGACTGCTTTCCCGGGTGAACAATTGTATTTATCCGAAAGGGGTTTTGTTTTAATTTTTTTATTTGATAATGCTGACATCAATGTTAAAAACCCTCAAAAGGTCTTTTGGGACCTGGCCCTGTTATGGGTTGGGGATTTTCATGTGTTTTTTCCCCCCCTTTTGGGGAGCAACAACCAGTCTTTTCATTCCCCGTTCTACTAAGGAAGAAGGGCTGCCGGTTTTCCCCGGGGGCCCAATTTTTTGGGAACCTCCCAATCAAAGTGTACAAGAAAACCCAGCACACTTGGGTTCAAGTCGGGTCATTGGGCGGGGCCCCCTTTAACCCCCCAAAGGACCCCCACCCCTATTGAAAAATTTTTCCAAAAAGCTTGGAAAAGTGTTGGGTAGCAAGTTTCTCTCTAGGTATCTATGTTCAAATGTCCATCAGAGCGGTTTTTTGCAATGGGGCTGTGGGGGAGATTCATGAAAAAAGTAAGAAATTTGATCCTTCCATTCGTTAAAACCAAAAACCCCCCCCTCAAACCTGACACCAAAAAATACTCGCTTTGTGTTTTTTTCACAGAAAATAAAAACTGAAGAGGCATGGGCTTGGGTTTTTTTGTCTCCTGTTACGTTTGAAACAACCCCCCTATATAAAAGCAACTGAAATTGGGTTTAAATTTATCCCTGCCAGCTAAACAACATTGTCATTAGACTTTTGGGGGGTTTTTACCTACTCCCCTGTTTTACATGGGACAGTTGGATATGTGATGGGTGGTAGGGGTTTTGGAAAAATCTATGGGAAACTGTTTATTTCTCCAATACTGTAATCCATAGGTGACCGGGCCGGGATTGCTCCCCGCACCCTTGGGGGCTCAAACTTCTTCCCTTTGGTACCATCATGTCCAAATTTTTGGAGACACCTGGGATGGGCTCAAATAAAGTTTTAAAACTCCCCTCATATCCAAGGGGTGTACAAAACAGATCTGCTAGTGGAGAAAAGCGCCACTGCTTCTGTAGAAAAAATTTTATATGTTGGGCCAGCAGCTCCCCCACGTCAAAAGGTGAAACTGGGTGAAAAAGTCTTTCCCCGGCCCAAAGTTTGAACTGGAAACTTTGGGTTTTAAAAATTTTAAACAAATGTCCCCCCTTATTTTGATTTTTCTCCGAGCAAAAAGCACCCGGGATTGGGGATTTACATCTCCATCTTCCAGGGGCGGAAAAGACCCCCTGTTCCCATATGCCCGGCCACCTTTCAAAGCAAAAGGCCCGCCCGCCCCCTACCTTGACCAATGAAAGGTCTAAGTGATATCATGTCTCCAGACCGTACTTCGACTTTCACCCAGCTGGGGGATTTCACCATCCCCAAAGAACAACAAAATTTTGGGGTGGAAAAATTCAGGGGCCAAATTTTTGAAAACAAATTTTATGCGGGTTGGGTGAAGAAATTTTCCGGGGGTATTGGCCCCGTGGTTCCCAGGAATTAAGACAGCACCCCTCAATAAAAAGGGGCATTTCTATTTCCCAGATGCATCCCAATTTTTCCGATGGGCCCCTTTAATTTCACTGCATCCCCCCCCCCCAATCCCCAAAAATCTACCCGCACGTAGATCTGCGTGCTAGCAGTACAGCAAGATTCCCAAAGACTATGAGACATTCCTCAAATGGCCCCAAAGTACACTCTTTTTTTCATATGGAGACCATGAAAGCTCTGGGGCTGTGTCCCAACGGTGTTGTTGGGGGCAATTTGTAAAAGCCCAAACAACCCTTTAAAATTGTGCCAAAGGCTGCTTTCCCCGTAAAGACCTTTGGGGAAACCCTTTCTGACTAAAATTAAACGAAAAGACCGTGTGCCAGCTCAGGGGGTGACCCAAAAAAAAGGGCAAATGGTTTCAGGGGTTTTAGGTTGGGTGAAAAGAAAATATTGGGTTTATGAGGGTCACATGTGTGATCCCGGGGTGGGGGCTGAGATGGGGGAATAAACTGCTTCACCCAGTTTTCCAAACGCCCCCCCTCCCTATTCGATAAAGGTATCATGAAAGGGAAAACACTAAGAGGGGTCCTTGCAAATGTTCCCCCAAATCCCAAGAGGAAAGTCCATCTAGAACTTCCAAAATAATGCACGTGTTCGTCCTTTGGAGGACTCTTCTTTTAAAAACTTTTCCATGGCCCTGTGATTTTCCCCCGTCAACCCCGGTGTGGGGACCAGTTGTATCCCTGTTCTTGTTCCTTTTTGGCCAGTAGATAGTAGTGTTTGACGGATTTTGGCAGGGGCTTCCTCAACTAAAACTGGCGGAACAGCAGCGAAGAGCCAAAAAGAAACACTTTTCCTGGAACCCTTGTCTTTGATTTGGGAAAAGGAAAACCCCCCCCCAATCAAAAAAAGGGGAAATTTTTGGGGAAAAGGCAGGAAAAAGGGAACCCATTAATCCAAAAAAATTTAAAAGGGGAAATATGTTCCCGTGGGTATAATTTTCAAAATAGTGTTGCAGATGCTGACTTTGGGTGATTGCATCAAAATTTCCATGGGTTACCCCCAACTCCATAGATTCCCAAATTTAAAAAATTCCCCCTTCGGGTTTTCGGGAATGATCGAAATTGCGGGGGGATGATGGTCGCACAACCACCCCAAAAAAATGAATCTTCCCTGTTTCAAACTCTGTGGAAAAAGGGAAACCCTTTTCATGTGTACTGTATCCTGAAAATTTCCAAAACTTGTTCTAAAATCAAACAACACCTTATGTTTTTTTTATTTCAAAACATTGGGTGTAAAACCTTTGTCTTCCCTTTTACAATGAAGGGAAAAAAAACCCTTTAGCTGTTCCTAAGTGGGTTTAAATTGGGGCTTTTTTGCGGGTTTTTCTCCCCATCGGACAAACAGTTTAGGATGATATAACCCCCTAGGAGAGTTGTTTCAAATAAACTGTATGGAGCTGTCCGGGCAAATTCCCCTGGACAAGTCCCCTATGTTATGTACTTTCCACTACACTAAGGGGGTCCCTTTTCCTCATCTGGTTTTTAAGTTTTGGGAAACAATCCCCCCAACCCTTTAGCAACTGCCAAGGTTTCCCTAGGGTATAGAAAATACCATGGGTGTTTAGCAATGGGGAGGGAAATGACTTAACCACCAAATTTAGTGGGGGGGGGGATACGAGAGGGGGGAAATTGTTCCAATCTATACCTTGTAGGCCCGTTTCTCCGAGAAGGTACTGAAAATTTTATCTTGCGGCTGCAAGTAGGGTGGGGGAAAAGTCCCGTCGTTGTTTTCAAAAACACGGGTGGAGGGTACCATAATGTGGGACTTTGGGTTTCAGTGGGTACAATTGGGGAAAAAATCGCATGTTCTTGATTTGCAAGGCGAAGGGGATACCCCCTAATTAGACATTCCCCTTTAAAAATATTTTTGGGTTTTTTGTGGGTTTCTAATTGGTGTTTTGACAATATGCATAGTTTTTGGGTATTGTAAATTTTAACGTACATAACAAGTTGTGGTATTATTAAAATAAAAAAATATAAAAAAAAATTTTTCTTAAACCTTTTTGAAATTTAAAGCTAATTATGGTCAACTCAAAATTTTTTTGTATGGGTCCATTGTATTCCCCACACTCTAAAACCTAGATGTACACCACAGAAAAACTTATTACTACGAAATCGGGTGGGGTGATCCCAGTACTTTTCAAATTTTTTAAAAACGTTAAATTTTGGTGGGGGCCATTTTTGAATTAATGGAAAAAGCCCCGGGGTTGGGAAATTTTCGGAAATTTTCAAAAGGGGGGTATTTTAATATTTTGGAGCTCCTGAAAAACAGCTTTTTACTATTTATTTCCACCTTTTTGCTAAACTCCTGGGACCCATAGGGGAAATTAAGAACCAATCGCGCACGCAAAAGTGCGGGGGGGTTTTAAAATTTTCGGGTAACTTAAAAATTTTCGGATAACTTAAAATTTAAAGGGTAACTTAAAACCCTTTTGTGGGAGATTTTATTTCGTGACTTTTATTAAAATTTTGTCTGTGCTTATAATTAACAATTATAATGTATTAAATTTTATTGAATTTCCCAATATGTTGAAAACATGGAAGAAAGAGAGAAAAAAAATAATTTTCCAAACATTGGGTCACTATCTTTTATTTATGGGGTTTGTGTTTTTTTTATTGTTTATTTTTTGATAATTTCCAAAGGCTAAGATTGGTTTTCTTTTGACCATTAAAAATTCCTTAAAAAAAGAGACGACAGAAGAAGAGAGGAGAGAGAGAGAGAGAGAGAGAGAGGAGAGAGAGAGAGAGAAAATTATCCCGATAGATAAATTAAATTTAATGGGGTATATCAATCTTGTCAGACCATTCGTCCTCCGTCCCCTTCCTTCTCCTCCCTTTCCCTTTTTCTTCATCTTTTTCCACGGCCTTCCTTCACCGTTTCCAAATTAAGGGATTTTTTACCCTACTTTCTCCATTTGATCTTCCCTTTATTAAAGTCCCCCCTAAAAGACTTCCTCCCTTGAAATTCCCGTCTATCTCTCACCGTACCCCCCCGTTTTTTTCCATTTAGGGAAACAAACCCTTTCCCCAATTTTTTAAAATTTCCCTAAACCCCGTATCCCCCTTTTTGCTTATCCCCTTTGCTATTTCTTTCTGTTTAAAGATTTTTTTGCTTTGGGCCCCTTAAAGGGGCCGGGACTTGCTGGGCGGTGTCCTAGTCCCTTTGGGGGCCTACGGGGAACAAATTCCTTTTTCCCTTTTTCGGGGAGGACCGTGCCACCGTCCCCTCCCTGGCATTTTGGGAGAAAGGGTTTTTTCTTCCCTTACGCATATTCCCCCGTTTTTTCCCGGAAAGTAAAAGTGGTATAAAAAGGGGTATTCAACAGCCATAGATAAAAGTAGACCTGGATGTGACCCCTCGGCAACTACCGGGGCTGGACGCTACAGTACCCGGCCCCATCCAGTCGCTGCCCATGGTCACTTTTCTGCTATGGACTATTAATAGACTAGGGGTTTTTTAGTAATATGATATACTGAAACTTCGTAAAATTTTTTGTTCTTAATATTATCAATTTAAAAAAATAAAACACGCCCAAAAAATGCTTTTTTCGATTTCGAAAAAATATGCATTTTACTTAAAATCTTTGGGCCCTTTAAAACTTTGCGGGTCCCCGTTTTCATGAAGGGAATCAAAGGGAAACGCAAAAATTTTATTACCCTTTCCCTTGTATATTTTGTTTTCTGATTAAAGAATTTGAACCATGCTAAATTAGCGTTAAATAAAAAATTAAAATCTCCTCGGGTAATTTTCCCGATTGATGTGGTTTAAAATTTTTTTACTTATATTTTTTCGTTTTTTTAAAAAATGAATTAGCGCCCATGTATAAAAATTTGCGTTAACTAAAATTAAAAAACCCCCTCAATTTGGGGAAAAATTTCCCCAATTTTGGGTTTTATTTATTTTTTTTAACGCTCCTTTATGTAAAGGTTCTAATTTATTAATCGAAAAAAAGAAATATATCAATGGGAAGCCCCAAAAAAATTGCCCCTTCTATTGATTTCCTTTCATGATAAAAAGGTTTACTCCAAAGTTTTTAAATTGGGGAAAAGTTTAAGTGAATATTAAGTTCAAAGGGATATTTCTTTAGCCCCGTAAAGGGTTTCTTTAGCGGGTTTTTAAATGGTTTTTTTTTTGAAAACCCTTATGAAAAAACATATATGAAATTAAAGTATATCAATATAAATGAAAAAACCATTATAGATAGTCATATGCAGCAAGTGAAAGGGCCAGGAGAAATGGCCCGTGGGGCCAGTCCCGCGCGTCCAACGCGCCTTTGGGTTTGGCCCAGTGTCCCCATCCAGGTCTACTGTTATCTATTCAAAAGCCAAACACCGGGTTTTTCACAACTCGTGACGTCACATAAAGGGGGGGGCAACGTGAAACACCGTGAAATTTCCCCAAAAGTTACACCCTTCAAATCCTCCCCTTCACCCCTTCAATACCTCCCCTCGTCACCCCCTTAACTTTTCCCCCCCAAAAACCTCCCTTCTTTCCCCTTTAGGTTTGAAAGGGGGGAAAAAAAGCATGAGGTTATGAAAAGGGGGAAGGAAAAATTTTAAAGGGGGGGAAGGGGAGGTAAATTTAAAAGGGGGGAATAAAAGCATGAGGAGAGGGGTGGAAAATGGAAAGGTAAATTTAAGGGGGGAAGGGAGGTATTTTAAAGGCATGTAAAAGGGGGTTTCCCCCGGGGATGACGGCCATCACCCTTAGCTACCCCCTTTGTGACGTCACGAGTTTACAACCGTGATTTGGGTTTGATATCCCTTAAAACCCCCATCTCTTTCCCAAAAACCGGAATTGCCGGGGGGAAAACATGGGGCCCCTACCTTATTGGAAAGGGGGTTTGGGCCCTTTTCAACAATTATGATATATTGAATATTCCCCTTTTTTTTTGCTTTTTGCACTATTGTTCTTTTATTATTTTTTTTATTTTATATATTTTTTATTGTTTTCGTAAAATTTGTTTTTTTTTTACTTTCTGTCTCTTTTTTAAGCAGGGGGTCCCAAAAAACCCCGGGAGTTTCGGGCGCCTTAAAACTATAATATCTATCTATCTATCCCTTTTTGCTTTTTGATAAAAATTTTTTTAAAAATTTAGCGTTTAATTTAAATGGAGATTTTTTTTTTCCTGTAAAGATATTTTTTTTCGTTTTTAAAGGGTATATTGGGTTAAATTTTCGTCTCGAGTTTTTTTTTTTAAATTTTAAATTTTTGTATTTTAAACAAACAAGAAAGTGGTCTTAAAGGGTTTGGCTTTTTTTAGCTAAAGAAAGGGGGTTCTATAAAAAAAATTACTTTTAAAACAATCAATCATTGGGGGGATACGCTTTGGGGGCGCGTCGCCTTGCCACCCTACGCGGGGGTTTGGGAAACAAGAATGACATATCTACTCCGGGTTTCCCAAAGTTTTGATGTTTTTTGGGGTCTTTTGTATTTTTCCTGGAGTAAAATTGACTAAAAAAAGGGGTGCAGATTGGGTTTTTCACTCAACAGGGGGCAGGGTGAAGGGAAAGGGGGACAGCGACTGGTTTGGAGTATTTTTGGGCTTGGGGTAAATTTGGGGTCAAAACGGCAATAAAAACTTTGGGTGAGGAAGGGGGGAACCCGGTCCATTCGGAGCCGTAATGTCATTAGATGTTTTTTAAATGGTGTAAAAAGTTTTTTGCTTTGGGGTAAATAGGGTTTAAAAGGGGGGGTAGGGGGGGGGAACGTCATCCCCCTCTAAAGGGAAGCCCGGGGGGAAAGGGGCAAAATGCCGGAACAAGTAGAGACCCGTGTGGCAAAAATTGTTGGGGTGTGGGGGGAGGGGAAATAAAACAAAAACAGTTTTCTTTCGGAGGAAAAGGAAAAGGGAGGGGGGGTGGATGAAGTCAAGGTGTCCCGGGGAGAATACCCCCCATTTCCGGGAAACCGTTTTAAAGTAAATTTGGGGGTTTTGGGTGGGGGTCAATTTGGGGCTCCGCTCAGAGTCTTTTGTTTTTTTGGGTTTAGAGTCAAAAGTGTTTTGGACTGGAGACAATAAAGGTATTGGAGGGAAAGTCATCCCCCAACTGGAAAACATGGATGGGTGAAAAGAACAGTCCGGGGCATTTTTTTCCCTTTCAAAGTTGTTTTTGGAAATGATGGGAACCCCGTGGGTTTTAAGTGACTCACCCTTTTTTTCCCCCAAAACCCGGTGGGCTACCGACTTGGGCAGAAAGTGGGTTTTAAAGGGACAATACAAAAATAAAACAAGAAAGAGTGATTTTTAAGGGTGGGAAGGAAAAGAGAGAGAAAAGAGAGAGAGAAGAGAGAGAGAGGAGAGAAAGAAAAGAGAGGAGAGAGAGAGAGAGAGAGGAGAGAAGGAAAAGAGTAAGGGCAATTTTTTTAATTAATTATTTAGTAAACCCCTGGGGGGGAAAAAAAAAAGGAAAAAAAAAGGACCAGGGAAAAGTGTTGGGGCCATCCCTCTCCAGGGGGAGTGCTTGGCGGGTTTTTTTTTTTCCCGCTGAAATTTTCCCGCCCCCCCCAAAACAAAGCCTTTTGGTTTTTTTCCCCTTTTTTTAGAAAAAATTTTTTTCTCTCTTATAAACCTTTAAATTTAAAAAAGTTCCTTTTTTTTTTTTTTAAACCTCCTCATAAAAATTTTGGGACCCGTATTTAAAAATAAAAAAAAACTGGAGGTAAAAAAAACATGTTCATATTTGAGGGCCCCCGAACCCCGAGGGAGCTTTAAGGGGACTTAAACGTCAAAAAAAAAAGCAATTAAAGTTTTTTCTTTTGGGGGATTGGGTTCTCTGTAAATACAAGAATTCAAATTGTTACTAAACAAAATTTTTTTATGAATAGTCTATCGATGTTCATAAAAAAAAACGGTATTTTCTTTTTACCGACACTAATTATACTAATACCCTCATATTTAGGTTATTTAGAAACGTGCTTTTCTTTTTTCATTATGCCAAAAGACAGGTATAATACAAGTAAAAAGATTTATACCTCAATATTTGTGTTAAATAATTTAATATTTTCCCCAAAAAGATTCACTTGCGTTTTCTGGCTCGTAATAATAATATAATGCTTATTGCTACAAACAGAGTCATAAATCATTAATATAATGAGGTTTAAAATACTCACCACACAGAAGTACACACTCTTGTATGGCAACACTCTCCCTTGGCATACAGGACTTCCAGATAAACACTTCACTTTGCCGTTTTAAAGTTTCGCACAAAACAGTCACGAGAGGCACCATTTATTCGTAAATATTAATATTATTCTTAAATCACCAAAATGTCTTATTCCTCATAGTCATCCCATTCAAGGCACTTTTTTCCCCTCATCCCCCCAACTTCCCCCACACTAGTTGCAGTAATCGAGCAACTCATCATCTGAAGTGTCACCTGGATCATCGGCCAAAGTTTCAAAGTTTCATGTGTCAAAGTTTCGGCCAAAGTTTCTTTTACTTTTGCAAACTTCTTTCTTCCATTCACCAATATATCTCACCTTCTTTCTACCACGTTCTTGTGCAGGGGTGTCGGGGCTAGGTGGTGGGAAAGGTCATGAATGTCACTATCAGCCATGATGGTGAATTAAAAAATAAATAGCACAGTCATAATCCACGATTAATGGCTTTTGCGAAACAATAGACAACTGCCGGCCCAAGTCCCTCCTCGGACCCGCCCGCGTGGGAACGTGACACTAGTATGATCTCAAAGCTTTTACAATGCCCAATTATACTTGTGTTTATATCAATAAGACTGCATATTTAATATTTAAGCCATAGTCTTTGTTATGTATCTTTGTTTTGTACTGCATTGTAATTCATAATGTACTATATATTGAATTTGTGTCTAGAATTATACATATTTCATCATTACAAAGGAAAAAAAATCATAATAGATGAATAAAAATATCCTAATTTAGTTCCTAGTTAGGTAACTTTTCTTCAACAGTCTCTTGGATTTTCCTTGATCCTCGTCTTTTCATAAATATACTAACTTACTTGGCAAATAAGAGTAAACTTGAACATCTAGTACACCTAGAATATACTCAGTTATCAAGTAGTTAGTGCAGAGACGATGGGGTGTGTTGAGAAAAGAGAAAACAAACACATGGAAGGGCTGAAAAGTGGATGTAGTGGATGTATACGTATAACAGGAATTACCACGTGTATGTCTTTATACCAACCTCTTGTTGCTTCCTTATGTTCTGATGTACTAGTGCCTGACAACACAACAATGAAACATACCTGACACAAAACAGATGAACGGGGTGTCCATCCCAAACGATTTATTTTGTTTACCCATAATTTCTTTCTTTTACATAAGAACATAAGAAAATAAGGAAGCTACAAGAGGCCGTGATACCTACACGAGGTAGTTCCTATGAATTTTAGGGCTTGCAGGGAATCTGTAGAGCTTGAAACCTTTGGTATATTGTGACCTCCAACAACACCACAACAAGGTATGACATTGTTTATAAGAAGCACAAATAGACTGAGAACCTCCACAGGACCACAGGTCTAGGGTGAACGGAGAGGTCCTAACCTCAAAATGGCGCACCCCCCAAAAAAAAATACGTATTTTTTTTAATATTGATGAAAAAATTACTCTAGGTTCTTAATGATTATTTTTAAACCCTTTTAGATTTTCATGAAGATTGTACGAAAAGAAGACCATGTCTGAAAAGCCCCCCCTTTAAAAAGGATGGAAAATATTTATAAATATAATTAATAAGAGGAGAGATATGAATTTCCACTATTAGTTTATGATGTGTTTTTTTTCCCTTTTTTTCTCAAAATGTTTCCTTTTTATACCTATATATAAAACATTTATTACCTATATATAAAACATCCTCCTCCTCCTGTTCAATACCCATACGCTGTTTGAAGTGGCTCTTAATCAATGTATGTAAGGGATAGCGTTTATGTGTTTATTTTTGTCTGCCCCTTAAACGTTTATATCATAAAGCAGAAAATTAGACGTTTTTAAAACTTTTCGTCTCTGCCATTGCAAACCTATTTACTTTTGTTTCTGGATTTAGTCAGGTATTGTTTTTTTTGAGTGAAAAAAAGTTCGGAAAACTCTTTTTATGTGTGATAATCAAAAGCTTTGAGGTTCACTATTATATTCTGTGTATCTTGTTCACCATGATTTTACTGTATAATGCGATAAAAAAAAATACGTATACTGTATGATTTAAAAATTAATGGTTGTATCTTAAAAGGCTTTATTTTGAAGAGTAGGGAGGGGAGTAACAGCCTTTTTTTTCCTGAGACATTTTAAATATTAGTTTTATCTTTTATTGGGAGCCGTAGACACAATTATCTTATTTATCTACATTTTTCGTTCGATAATTACTTTATTTCGTCTTACAAATTTTTCTTCCCTACGTGAGGTTCTTGGGAATAATACTTCTTTTTGATGTTTTTAATGACGCCAGGCTGGTGATTTGGGCCCAGCCTTGGGGACGTCACGAGGTGAAAGTGATGTATGTACAGTGCATTGAACAAAAAGACAACATACAAAGTATCATGAAATTTGTTTGTTTCTCTCTATTTTGTGTTTTTTGTTCAGCTTTAGTTAAAAAGATACAAGTGAAGAGACAAGGGATACAAAAAAATGAATCATGGAGGTCGTTGCGCAAATAAAACGTAAAAGATAGTATTGAGAGAGAGAGAGAGAGAGAGGAGAGAGGAGAGGGGAGAGAGAGAGAGAGAGAGAGAGAGAGAGATGATATTTGTTTTGTGGTGAAGAAACCAAGAATGGTGAGCTGCGGATCCACTCGGCTACGTGAAAACCACCCCCAAAAAATTGTATTTTTTTAAAAATTTTAAAAAACCACAAAAAAAAACCAACAAACACACAAACACAACACACACAAAACCCCCACACTCACCTGGAAAGACTGTAAACATATTTAACATATTTTTACTGTTAGGTTTTTCTATACCTTGTATTCTACAAAGTTTTTTGAATGCAACTGAAAAATTGATTTCTTAGTATTAAAACATCAATGAACTAATTGTTGAAAACCATAACGTTATATAGATGTATATAACATATATATATAAGGATAGTTATATATATATATATGATATATAACGTTTATTCTATAAATATAAATTATACTATTTTATAATTTTATCTGGCATATGAATACCCATTAGGTATTGTATCTATTACGTATATTTAGTAAGTAGTGAAAATAGGTTCAGAAAACTTTTATGAAGAAAAGTGAAGGGACTTTATTCTCTGGGAGCTAAGACGCCGCTCCACCAATTTCGAAGATAATGCGTAAAACATGCCGCTAGTATCTAGTTCAAATGGTAGGGACCGTCAGAACCTGTACTTTGAACAGCAAGGAAAGGGGAAAGGGAAAGGGCCCTTTATTTCCTGGATTATAATAATTTGCATGAATTTACCGCGAGACCAAATGTCACTGTGATTCTAGACTTTCTTCGATGAGACTTGGGCTTACGAAGAGTCTTCCCGACGAGAGGTTTGGATAGCGTACTTCGTGGGTGAGTTTTCTCCCTGGCGATGATGGCCGATTGTTGCCGTGTGCCATCAGGGAGATAATACATGCACTGACAAATGACAACATACGAATGAAATTTTGTCTCGGTAATTGGTGCTTTGGTCCCAGCAGACGTGGCTTGGGGAAGGGTGGAAAGGGTACAGAGAACATCGCAAGTCGCCTCGCCCGATAAGTCAATCAAGGACGTAGTCGCCATCAGAGAGAGCAGCTGCGTAAGTCAGCCTCCAAGAGAGCCTACTCAGCTGCGATCAGCTAGAGAGGGACGCTTGGTGAACCAAGTATGCGAGCCTCGGCCTCCTCTGCTGGCTCCGACTAGGATATGTGAGAAACTACCGCGGCATCACGCAGAGTTCACGTTGCGTAATGCCCTCCTTAAACCCTAAGCCCTCCCATCACATCAAGCATGTTACTGTTACCCTTTGACCACTCCGGTCGTATCTTTTCCTCCATCATCGCTACTGTAACTATATTATCAACGAAATCAGAAAAACTGATTATCTTAGAAGTATTAGTTATTACAGAATACCCTTTTCACCAGTCTTGTATCATCAGCGCTTATTTGCTAGAAATCAGTTTTTCTGACGATGTTGCAGTTCATAATTTTCATGTATTTAAGCTAAAGTAAGCATATGTCAACTTTCTAAAGTCCACTCGCTGCTGATTTCCTTTCTTTTGATTGCAAGATTACAACCTTCATTCTAAAGAGCAAAAAAAATAGTTTTAGGAATTGGTGACGTGGCGAGAGACTGGAGATGAGTAGACGCCGAGACCGAGAGCTATGGAGCATAAGGGGACCATGAGAGCCACTGCAGAGAGAATGGAGAGACAAGAGAGAACGGACTTGTAGAAAGGGAGTAATTAATAACCAGCCGTCGGCTTTATCGCTTAAATGTGCTGTCTTCTGGCTGTTCCATCCTTCTGAGGTTTTTCCCCATTTTGTCACGGATTCAGTGGGGTACGTCAGGTGATTTCCCGTCTTGGTCCCCTACCTTATCGTTGCTTTCCTGGGCACCTGCAAAAAAAATAAAAAAATAACAATAGTGGTTGATTTAAGTGTTGGGTTTTATCTATTTGTATTTTACGGGGCCCTGAGAAACCCCTTAGGGCTCGTCCCCAAAAACAACATTTTATCTTTCACCCCTAGGCTTAGTGGGCCCGAAGCCCCCACCCGGGAGGCGGGTCACAAACCCCCGGTTTAAAAACATTGGGCCCCATTCATGGGGTGGACGGGGGCCGGGTTTTTAAGGAAAAATCCCATCTTTTTTCCGCTCCCCGGGACGAACGGGATTTCCCAGTTGTGAAACCGAGGTGTACCCCTACACTAGGGATACCCTAGTGTTTTGTGTTGTGTGTGTGTGGTTGGTAAGTGTGTAAGTGTTTTTTGGTATGGTGTGTGTGTGGGTGACATACATTGACATTCAGAAATTCCAAACTTCATAATCATAAACTATAGTTTAAATGTTTGATAGTTTAAAAATTTAAAACAAAAAATCAATAAAAAACAAAAAAAATAACTGAAACAAGTATAAGAAAAAAAAAAAAAACAAACCCAAAGAAAGCAAATTTGAAAGCTCTCTCTCTCCCTCTCTCTCTTCTTCTCTCTCTCTCTCCTCTCTCTCTCGCTCTCTTCTCATAAATCCCTCGAATATTTTTTCCCCGGTTTATTTTT
Source organism: Chionoecetes opilio (assembly GCA_016584305.1). Classification (NCBI taxonomy): domain Eukaryota; kingdom Metazoa; phylum Arthropoda; class Malacostraca; order Decapoda; family Majidae; genus Chionoecetes; species Chionoecetes opilio. The sequence continues at coordinate 3,952 of JACEEZ010000939.1, read as the reverse complement.
GCTCACTCCATCACTTTCTCTTTATTTTTAGGCATCTTTTTTTTAATTCTTTCGTACCCTTGTTTACTGATGCCACCCTTTTCTTTCCACCCGCTTCGTTCACTCTCGGTCTTACTCGGTTATAATACAATAAAGATTTTTTTGTTAGAAGGTTTAAAATTTAATGGTTTAAAGTATTAACATTCCTTCTTTTTTCATTTTTTTCCATGTGTTTATTTTCATGCGGGTTAAATTTCGGTTTTTAAGTTTTTTCTAATATAACATTTTTAGGGGCGGAAAAAAAAAAAGGGGTTTACTAAAGGAATCCGTTTTTTGTGGTGGGATGTATCTCTCTTTTTTTGGCCTGAATTAGATTTCCCACAACATAAAAAATAGTGGGGGGTTTTTTTTAGGGGGGGGGGGGTTCTATTTTTTTAAAACACAAAAAAGAGGATAGAAAATGTTGAGAGAGAGAGAGAGAGAGAGAGAGAGAAAAGGGAAAAGGGGGAGAGAGAGAAGAAGAGAGGAGAAGAGGAAGAAGGGGAGAGAGAAGAGAAGAGAAGGGGAGAGAGACTGTGCCCTATGCCAAGGGGTGAGGGGGACAATAGTAAACATTTGATTAGACCGACTTACATTCCCGCACCCTTTATTTTTCAGAGAGAGAGAGAGAGAGAGAGAAGAGAGAGAGAGAGAGAGAGAGAGAGAGAGAGAGAGAGAGAGAGAGAGAGAGAGAGAGAGATCCACTTCCTCATTTTCGACACACTGACCCCACTAACAAATATAACTTTTCCTCCCCCCCTATTCCAATCCCTTTCCTCCTCACCCCCCCCCCACCACACACACGCACACATGTACAATAATTTTCCTTCGTGTGTCTGAAATGTGATTACATATTAGTGTTCAACTAACTGAATTTGATTTTTTAGGTTTTACTTGGAGTGTATACATAGAGATATATCACATTTTTTTTCATTCTATAATAATAATGCAAATAACAAAAAAAGTGATAGTAATGATAGTCATAATGATAATGATAATAATAATAATAATGATGATAATACTTATTATTGTAATGGTAATGGTAACAATAGGAATGCCATGACCTTAATAATGATGTGTGAGGGCTGGAGACGTGGAGAATGAGGAATAGGAGGAATAGAGATAGGGGAATGAAGGAAAATGAGGAAAGGAGAGTAATGAAGAGTGGTAGATAGAGAGGAGGCAATAGTGTTATGCTACAAGCGAGTTATCTACCAAGGGAGAACTAAGCTGACATACCCCGAAGGGGACAAAGTGAGAGAGATAAGGAAGGGAGAAGGAGAGAGAGAGAGAAGGAGGAAGAAGGAGGAGAGTGAGAGAGGTGAGATAGTGAGAGAAAGAGAGAGAGAGAGAGAGAAGGGAGGAGGAGGAAAAAGGGTTGAACCATCATCCCTCATTTCCCCCGCCCCTAAACTTCACAAAATTAGTCAGCCTGGGATAACCTTTGCCCTGTCCCCACCCCCGCCTGGCCTCCCCCTGAACACAGAGGAGACAAGGCCCCAATTCTATATACCCTTCTGGTGAGGGCACACGCCTTTTTGTGCCCGTGGTGCCCTTTTTATACCTAGGTTTTGTCTAGTGCAGCGAGCGAGTTAGGTGGTTTTCCCCTACCCCCCTAAAAGTGCGTGCTTTGAGCCCCCCAACACCGCTTCAACCCCCCAGGGGCCCCAAAACCGAAAACCCGCCACTCCCCCCTTGTCCCCTGGGGCAAGTGCTACTCAACTCTACAAATCCCCCCGACGCCCTCCCAGGCACCTGCCCCGGGTGGTTTTAAAACCCCTGTGTTTCTCCGGGGGGGCTCCTGAGAGAAGGGGCCACTGCGGGGAAAAATAGTGGCGCTCTCGTTGCCCCTGGGGCTCTCCCCGGGGCCCCCGGGGAAACCACGGGCCCCCGAGGGAAACCAAAGGGAAATACCCCCATAGTCCCGGGGCGGGAAGTGAAAACTCTACGAGGCCAGACCCCCTAAAAACCCCGCCCCCCTCCTGTGGCTCCCCCTCCTGGGGCCCCCGGAGCCCCCGGGAAGCCACGGGAATTTCCCCGGGGAACCCGCCGTGGGGGAAAAACCCAAAGGGGGCGCCCTACTTTGCCCCAGGGGGTAGGGAAGTCCCAACTCTAGAGACCTGACGCCCCCTCCCACCCTGCCCCGGGTGGCCTTTTTTTCGGGGCCCCTTGGGGAGCCACGGGGGCGCGGGGGGCCGGGACACTCCCGGGGGGCCCTGGGGCGGGGTGAAACTCTACCCTGCTAACCCCTACTAGATACCCCCTTTCAGGGGTTTCCCCCGGGGTTTTCCCCCCCGGGGCCCCCGGGGGGCTTACGGGGAAAACCCGGGCAACGGGATCTTGGGCCTCTTGAGTACCACTTTACAGGTCTTCCTGAAGGGCGACAAAAAGGAAAAGATGGGGGAGTATCTAAAATGATTGACAGTGAAAGGGAAAAGGGGGGGGGCGATTAAGGGATCCCCCCCGGGGTCCTAAAAAAGTAGGGATCCCGGGGGGACAGGGGGGGTGCCCCCCGGTAAATCCCCGGGGCGTTACTACCGGGGGAAGCCCCCCGTATTTTTCCGAAGCTAGGGGGCACTGCCCCGTGTCCCTTTTCCGGTTAAAGGGAAGAAAAACCCCCAACCCCAGCCCCTTTCAGGTGGGGGGTGCCGGGGTTAATTGTAAATCCCCCACGACCAGCGCCGATTGGATGGAACCCAAATAGCTTTTTGGGGGGCCGCTAAAGGGGGATCTAGGGATTTTAAACCCCCCCCCCGTTGGCCGGCACGAAATTTTCCCTTCCCCCCTTGGGGAGTGGGGGCGGGGGGGGGTTAACAATGAAATGTTATTACTAGTGTTTAATAAGGGTAAATTTACTGTGATGAAAGGGGCCAAAAAAGGGACTGGATATATGTATACGGACTTGCTACTCTTTTTGGGCTTTTCCAGTGGAGGCCATTTTTCCCGTTTTCCTTGCCCTTTTCGAACATCACCCCCAATCCCCCTTTCCTATGGTTTATCAGATAAGATATACCGTTACTTGGGAAAATGTTTTTTCTATAATATTACAAATGAAAAACATTTAAAATACACAAAAGGAAAATGCCATTATAAAGGGGAAAGAAATATGCATGAAATTAATATTCACTTAACTCTTCGCCATTTAATATTTTTCGAGAAAACATTTAAAAAGCAATTTGGTGTTCGAGCTTTTAAGGCTCGATAATTTGGCGAAAAAGTCGGGAAAACTAAAACCCCTTTGGGTTCCCCATAACTAAAGGTGTTTCTGTTCGTATGGCCCACCCCTTTTTTCTTTCCCCCTTTTCAATCTGCAATAAAATTCCCAAATCCCTATCTTTATCACCCATTCAAACTCTGTTGATGTTTTTTGAAACTTTTTAAAAAGGGAAAAATTCTCTAGTGGGTACTTAATTATTAGAACCATTTCACATCAAGAAATTGTCTCCTATCTTAATAAACAGGTCACCTCAAAGCCAATTTTCATATCTCAAATGATTTTCCACTGTTTCCCATCGTCCCACCCCTCGTTCCGGGTCCCCCTCAGGAACCCAAAAGCCCACCTGTAATATCATTGTTCATTCCCCCCCGTCCTTTGCCAAACCAAAAGCCCTACACTTCAAAGGTTTTTTTAAAAATAAAATTATGTTTTAGTTTTTTGAAATATAGGTTTTTTATTTTTTAAATTTTTTTTTGTTTGCTTTTAGCCGTTTTTTTTGTATTTTTAAAGTATATAAAACCCTTTTGGGCCGATGAGCCAAGGGGCCCCCTTTGGGGAAACGTTTCACGCACCCTAAAGAACCCCCAAAAATGCGAGTGTTTTTTTTCCGCCCTGAACCTCCCCATGTATCAAAATTAAGAATATCAAATATTTATTATAAAATTTTATATTTTTAAAATATATATATATATATATTATATAATATATATTATATAT
>JACEEZ010000938.1:0-20517 GCA_016584305.1 Chionoecetes opilio | reverse complement strand
CAGTAGTTTTTTATGTATTTTTTTTGTAGCTAAACAGCTTTTATATTTGCTGCAACATATTTTAAAATTAATAGCTAAAAATTGTATTTTTCATAAAATTTATGTATCAATTTTAATCTAAAAACACGTTTTTTAAAGTGTTTTAAGTTTTTTGAAGCCTAAAAATCGAATTTGACTTATTCACACTTTTACACAACTATATTAAACATTTATGAGCTTAAAATATGTATTTTTCATGTAATTTATGTATCAATTTTATTCTTAAAAACAACGTTTTTTCAAGTGTTTTAATGTATTTTTTGAAGGGCTAAAAAATGTCGAAAATTGACATTATTCAGCTCTTTTTTTTATAGAGAAATTCAAAATGTGGAATTATAGTTGTTTTCGTTAGAAATTTCCCTATTTTAAACTACTGTAAGCTTATAATAGGAGTTTGCGACTCTATATTGGGATACAATTGTATATTATACGTGTTTTTTCATAGTTTTCTTCTTAATTGTAGTGTTATATCATTAATGAAGGAATTTACCTTATGATAATGCTTTATACCCACAAAATGTGTTCTTTTCAAAGATTTTAGCTAGTTATCGGTGATATATAGCTGTTTTCCTACAAATTGAAGTAACAATCCTTTTTTTAGAATTATATGCACTTATAAGTAGCTTACATTACATTAAGCTAATAAATAGAAGAGTAAGAGGTTATTTTTGTGATATAACGGTATATTGCAACCGTTTTTCATAGTTTCTTGTAAACTGTAGCGTTATTGTATATATACAAGTAGTGATACTTATATATTGCTATAAAACCCCTAAAATGTAGTGTTTTCAATGATTGTAGCTAGTTATCAGTGATATATAGCTGTTTTCCTACAAATTGAAGTATAAAATCCTCTTTTTTGAATAATTTGCACCTATAAGTAGCTTACATTACATTAAGCTATTAAATAGAAGAGTCAGAGGTTATTTATTGTGATATAACGGTATATTGAACGCGTTTTTCATAGTTTCTTCTAACTGTAGCGTTATTGTATATATACAGGTAGTTTTACTTATTATATTGCTATAAACCCATAAAATGTAGTGTTTTCAATGATTTTTTGCTAGTTTTCAGTGATATATAGCTGTTTTCCTACAAATTGAAGTAAACAATCCTTTTTTAGAAAAATTTGCACTTATAAGTAGCTTACATTACATTAAGCAAATAAATAGAAGAGTAAGAGGTTATTTATTGTGATATAACGGTATATTGCAACCGTTTTTCATAGTTTCTTGTAAACTGTAGCGTTATTGTATATTTTACAAGTAGTGATACTTATTATATTGCTATAAACCCATAAAATGTAGTGTTTTCAATGATTGTAGCTAGTTATCAGTGATATATAGCTGTTTTCCTACAAATTGAAGTATAAAATCCTCTTTTTGAATAATTTGCCCCTATAAGTAGCTTACTTACATTAAGCTATTAAATAGAAGAGTCAGAGATTATTTATTGGTGATATAACGGTATATTGAACGCGTTTTCATAGTTTCTTCTAAACTGTAGCGTTATTGTATATATACGGTAGTTTTACTTATTATATTGCTATAAACCCATAAAATGTAGTGTTTTCAATGATTTTAGCTAGTTTTCAGTGATATATAGCTTGTTTTCCTACAAATTGAAGTATAAAATCCTCTTTTAGAATAATTTGCACCTTAAGTAGCTTACATTACATTAAGCTATTAAATAGAAGAGTAAGAGGTTATTTATTGTGATATAACGGTATATTGCAAGCGTTTTTCATAGTTTCTTGTAAACTGTAGCGTTATTGTATATATACAAGTACTTTTTACTTATCATATTGCTATAACCAAAAAATGTAGTGTTTTCAATGATGTTAGCTAGTTATCAGTGAAGATTTTGTTTTTTCTACAATTGAAGTATATTTCTTTATATCTGTAGCTAAACAGCTTTTTATATTTGCTGCAACTATATTTTACAAAATTAATAGCTAAAAATATGTATTTTTCATAAAATTTATGTATCAATTTTAATCTTAAAAACAACGTTTTTTCAAGTGTTTTAATGTATTTTTGAAAGCCTAAAAAATATCGAAATTTGACATTATTCAGCACTTTTACACAACTATATTTAACAATATTATGAGCTTAAAATATGTATTTTTCATGTAATTTATGTATCAATTTTATTCTTAAAAACAACGTTTTTTCAAGTGTTTTAATGTATTTTTGAAGGGCTAAAAAATGTCGAAAATTGACATTATTCAGCTCTTTTTTTTATAGAGAAATTCAAAATGTGGAATTATAGTTGTTTTCGTTAGAAATTCCTATTTTAAACTACTGTAAGCTTATAATAGGAGTTTGCGACTCTATATTGGGATACAATTGTATATTATACGTGTTTTTCATAGTTTCTTCTTAATTGTAGTGTTATATCATTAATAGAAGGAATTTACCTTATGATAATGCTTTATACCCACAAAATGTGTTCTTTTCAATGATTTTAGCTAGTTATCGGTGATATATAGCTGTTTTCCTACAAATTGAAGTAAACAATCCTTTTTTTAGAATTATATGCACTTATAAGTAGCTTACATTACATTAAGCTAATAAATAGAAGAGTAAGAGGTTATTTATTGTGATATAACGGTATATTGCAAGCGTTTTTTCATAGTTTTCTTGTAAACTGTTGCGTTATTGTATATAGACATAAGAGTTTACTTATCATATTGCTATAAACCGCTAAAAAGTGTAGTGTTATTTCAATGATATTAGCTATTTATCGGTGAATATAGCGTTTTCCTACATATTGAAGTATAAAATCCTTTTTTAAATAATTTGTCACTATAATTACTTACATATACATTTAAGCTAGTAAATAGAAGAGGAAGAGGTTATTTATTGTGATAAACGTATATTTCAAGCGTTTTTCATAGTTTCTTGTAAACTGTTAGCGTTATTGTATATATACAGTAGTTTTACCTTATTATTTGCTATAAACCCATAAATGTTAGTGTTTTCAATGGATTTTAGCTAGTTATCATGATATTAAGCTGTGTTTCCCTACAAATTGAAGTATAACAATCTCTTTTTTTAGCATTAATTTTTGCCCTATAAGTACTTACATTACAATTAAGCTATTAAATAGAGGATAAGAAGTTTATTTATTGTGATATAACGGTATATTGCAAGCCGCTTTTTCATAGTTTCTTGTACACTGTAGCTTTATTGTATAGATCAATACTTTTACTTATCAAATTGCTATAAACCAAAAAAATGTATGTTTTTTCAATGATTTTAGCTAGTTTCATCAGTCGAAGTGTTGTTTTTTCTACTATTGCAGGTATATTTCTTTTATATCTGTAGCTTAACAGCTTTTTATTATTTTGCTGCAACTATATTTTACCAAATGTAATAGCTGAAAAATATGAATTTTGCATGAATTTAGGTATCACTTTTTAATCTAAAAACAACGTTTTTTCAAGTGTTTGTATGTAATTTTTGAAAGCCTAAAAACTGTCCGAAAATTTGACATTATTCAGCACTTTTACTCAACTATATTTACAATATTTATGAGCTTAAAATATGAATTTTTCATGTAATTTATCAATCAATTTATTCTTAAAAACAACGTTTTTTCAAGTGTTTAATGTATTTTTGAAGGGCTAAAAAATGTCGAAAAAATTGTGACATTATTCATCTCTTTTTTGATAGAGAACTTCAAACTGTGGAATTATAAGTTGTTTTCCGTTAGAAATTTGCTATTTTTAAACTAACGTACTGTAAGACTTATATAGGAGTTTTGGACTCTATATTTGTGATACAATTGGTCATATTATACGTGTATTTCATATTTCTTCTTAATTGTATGTTATATCATTAATAGAAGGAATTTACCTATATAATGCTTTATACCCACAAAATGTGTTCTTTTCATTATTTTTTAGCTAGTTTTATCGGTGTAGTGTGTCTGCTGTTTTTCCTACAAATTGAAGTAAAACTTCCCTTTTTTTCGGAATAATTTGCACTTATAAGTACTTCCATTTACTTAATCTAATAAAATAGAAGAGTACAAGGTTATTTTATTGTGATATAACGGTATATTGCAACCGTTTTTCATAGTTTCTTGTAAACGGTAGCGTTATTGTAATCTATACAAGTAGTGATACTTATTATATTGCTATAAACCATAAAATGTAGTGTTTCAATGATTGTAGCTAGTTATCAGTGATATATAGCTGTTTTCCCTACAAATTGAAGTGATAAAATCTCTTTTTTGAATAATTTGCACCTATATAGTAGTCTTACAATTTACATTAAGCTATTAAATAGAAAGTCAGAGGTTATGTGTGTGTGTGATATAAACGGTCTATTGCACGCGTTTTTCATAGTTTTCTTCTAACTGTAGCGTTTATTTTAATATAGAGGTAGTATTTTACTTCTTATATATTGCTCTATAAACCCATAAAATGTATGTGTTTTCAATGATTTTAGCTAGTTATAGTGATATTAGCTGTTTTCCTAGCAAATTGAAGTATAAAATTCTCTTTTTTAGAATAATTTGCAACTATAGTAGCTTACATTTCATTAAGCGTATTAAATAGAAAGAGTAAGAGGTTTTTATTGTGATAATAATGGGTATAGTTGCAAGCCGTTTTTTTCCATAGTTTCTTGTAAACTGTATCGGTTATTGTATATATCAAGTAGTTTTACCTTATCATATTGTTATAACCTAAAAAATGTATGTTTTCAAATGATTTTAGCTAGTTTGTGTCAAGTGAAGAGTTGTTTTTTCTACTATTTGAAGTATATTTCTTTATATCTGTAGCTAGATAGTGCTTTTTATATTTGCTACAACCTATATTTTACCCAAAATTAATAGGCTAAAAACTGATTTATTTTTTCCAGGAATTTAATAGTCACTTTTAATCTTATAAACCATGTTTTTTCTAGTATTTAAATTGTTTTTTGAATGCGAAATAATGTCAAAAATTTGGACAATATTCAGCACTTTTACACAACTAATGTTTTACAATATTATGAAGCTTAAATATGTATTTTTCATGAAATTTATGTATCAATTTTTTTTCTTCAAAACAACGTTTTTTTCAAGTGTTTGTTAATTGTATTTTTTTAAGGGCTAAAAAAATGTCGAAAATTGACATTATTCCGCCCTTTTTATGATAGAGAAAAATTCAAATGTGGATTTATAGTTTTGTTTTCGTGTTAGAAATTGCTATTTTGAAACTACTGTAATCTATAATATGGAGTTTGAGACTCTATATTTGTGATACAATTGTATATTATTTTTGTTTTTTCAATAATTCTTCTTATTGTAATTTTAATATCATTAATAGAAGGAATTTACTTATGATTAATGCCTTTAATTCCCTGAAAATGTTTTTCTTTTCAATGATTTTTATCTAGTTATCGGTGATTATATAGCTGTTTTTTCTACAAATTGAAGTATACAATCCTTTTTTTTTGAATTATTTTGAACCTATAAGTACTTACATTACTTAAGCTAATAAATGGAGAGTAAGAGGTTATTTATTGTAATATAACGGTATAAGTTGGAAGCGTTTTTCATAGTTTTCTTGTAACCTGTTGCGTTTATTGTATATATAAAAAGAGTTTTAACCCCCATACCACCCACCGCCCCACCCCCGCCCCCCCCACCCCACCCCCATCACCCCAATACCCCCACTTATCAATTTATCATTGCTATAAACCCATAAAATGGTAGTTGTTTTTTTCATGATATTAGCTATTTCATCGTTGATATCTAGCTGTTTTCTACATTGAGTATAAAATCCTCTTTTTTGTGAATAATTTGCACCTATAAGTAGCTTACATTACTTAAGCTATTAAATAGAGACTAAGAGGTTATTTTGTGATATAAACGGTAATATTGCAAGCGTTTGTCATAGTTTCTTGTAACTGTGCGCGTTTTTGTATATATACAAAGTAGTTTTACTTAGCATATTGCTTAAAACCCATAAAAATTAGTGGTTTTTCCAATATCTTAAGCTATTTATCGTGATATACAGCTGTTTTCCTACAAAGTGCAGTGTAAAATCCTCTTTTTTGAATAATTTGCAACCTATAAGTAGCTTACATTACATTAAGCTAAATAATATTGAAAGAGTCAGAAGGTTAGTTTTTATTGTGATATAACGGTATATTGCAAAGCGTTTTTCATATTTTCCTTTGTAACCTGTAGCGTTTTTGTATATATACAAGTAGTTTTAACTTATAATCATATTGCTATAAACCCATAACATGTTGTTTTCAATGATCTTAGCTATTTTATCGTGATATACAGCTGTTTGTCTACAAATTGACGTATAAAATCCTCTTTTTAGCATAGTTTTCACCTATAAAGTAGCTTACATTACATTAAGCTATTAAATAAAAGTCAGAGGTTTATTTTTGTGATTAGACGGTATATTGCAGCGTTTTTCATAGGTTTTCTTGTAAACTGTAGCGTTATTGTATATATACAAGTACTTTTACTTATCATATTGGCTATAAACCAAAAAAATGTAGTGTTTTTCATGATTGTACTAGTTCTCAGTGAAGAGTTGTTTTTTCTAGAAATTGAAGTATATTTCTTTATATCTGTAGCTAAATAGCTTTTTATATTTGCTGCAACTATATTTTTAACAAAATTAATAGCTAAAAATATGTATTCTTCATAAAATTTTGTATCAATTTTAATCTTAAAAACACGTTTTTTTTCAAGTGTGTTAATGTTTTTTTGAAAGCCTAAAAATGTCGAAAATTTGACATTATTCAAGCCTTTTACCAACTATATTTTACAATAGTATGAGCTTAAAATATGTATTTTTCATGAATTTAATGTATCAATTTTATTCTAAAAACAACAACGTTTTTCAAAGTGTTTTAATGTATTTTTGAAAGGGCTAAAAAATGTCGAAAATAATTGACATTAGCCAGCCCTTTTAGAAAAAAATCGAGAAATTAGAGATTCGATAGAGAAATTCAAATGTGGAATTTATATTTGTTTTCGTTAGAATTGCTATTTTAACTACTGTAAGCTTATAAATTAGGAGTTTGGAGCAACTCTATATTGTGATACAAATTTGTATATTATCCGTGTTTTTCATAGTTTCTTCTTCTTGAATTGTAGTTTTATAATCATTAATAGAAGGAAATATATCCTTATGATAATTCTTTATAATACCCACAAATGTGTTGCTTTTTTCAATGGTTTTAGCTAGTTATTGTGATAATAATCTGTAATTGCTACAAAGTTGAAGTATACAATCCTTTTTTTAGAATAATTTGGCCCTATAAGTAGCTTACTTTACATAAGCTACTAAATAGAAGAGTAAGAGGGTATTTATTGTGATATACGTATATTGCAAGCGTTTTTCATAGTTTCTTGTAAAATGTAGCGTTTATTGTATAATACAAGTAAGTTTTACTTATCATATTGCTCTAAAAACCCATAAAATGTAGTGTTTTCAATGATATTTATCTATTTACGTAATATTTAGCTATTTTCCCTACCAAATTGAAGTATAAACTCCGCTTTTTAGAACATTTGCAACCTATTAGTAGCTTACAGTTAATTAAGCTATAAATATGAAGAGTACGAGGTTATTTATTGTGATATAACGGTATATTGCAGCCTTTTTTTTTCATATTTCTTTCGTTCTAAACTGTAGCGTTATTGAAAATAATACAAGTATTTTTGACTTATTATGTAGCTATACCCATAAAATGTAATAATTTCATGATTTTTAGCTAGTTATCAGTGATATAAACTGTTTTCCCTACAAATTGAAGTATAAAATCGTCTTTTTTTAGAATCATTTGCACTATAAGTAGCTTTACCTTACGTTCAGCCCTATTTAAATGAAGTAAGAGGGTTTTATTTATTGTGATATAACGTATATTGCAAGCGTTTTTCATAGTTTCTTGTAAACTGTAGCGTTTTTGTATATAATACAAGTAGTTTAAACTCATCATATTGCTCATAAACCATAAAATGTAGTGTTTTCAATGATCTTAGCTATTTATCGGTGATGATACAGCTGTTTTCCTAACAAATTGAAGTGTAAACTCAAATCCTCTTTTAGAATAATTTGCACAGATCAGAGCTTACATTACATTAAGCTAATAAATAGAAGAGTCAGGTGTTTTTTTTTTTTTTTTTTTTTTTTTTTTTTTTTATTTCTTGTGGATAACGGTATATTGCAAGCGTTTTTCATAGTTTCTTATAAACTGTAGCGTTATTGTATATAATACAAGTAGTTTTAACTTATCATATTTGCTATAAACCATAAAATGTAGTGTTTTCAATGATCTTAGCTATTTATCGGTGCTATATGGCTATTTTCCTACAAATTGACGTTCAAAATCCTCTTTTTTAGAACAATTTGCACCTATTAGTAGCTTAACTCCTTAAGCTATTAACTGAAGAGTAAGAGTTATTTATGTGATATAACGTATAAATTGCAGGCGTTTTCATAGTTTTTTCTAAACTGTAGCGTTATTGTATATATACAAGTAGTTTTACTTATTATTTGCTTTTTAAACCAATAAAATGTATAATTTTTCAATATTTTGTAGCTAGTTTATCAGTGATATATCGCTGTTTTTCCTAAAATTGAATATAAAATCCTCTTTTTAATTTAGAATAATTTTCACCTATAAGTACTACATTACTTAGCTATTAAATAGCTATAGCTGTAAGAGTTTATTTTTGTGATATACGTTATATTGCAAATCGTTTTTGTCATAGTTTTCTTGTAACTGTCAAGCGTTTTGTATATATAACAAGTGTTTTACTTATAATATTGCTATAAACCCATAAATGTAGTGTTTTCCAATGATCTTAGCTATTTATCGGTGATATACAGCTCTGTTTTTCCTACAAATTGAAGTGTAAAATCCTCTTTTTAGATAATATGCACCTATAATTAGCTTACATTACATTAAAGCTAATAAATAGAAAGAAGAGGTTATTTTATTGTGATATTACGGTATATTGCAAGCGTTTTTCATAGTTTCTTCTAAACTGTAGGGTATTGTATATATACAGGTATTTTTTACTTATTATATTGCTCATAAACCATAAAAATGTAGTGGTTTTTCAATTATTTTTAGCTAGTTATCATGAATATATAGCTGTTTTCCTACAAATTGAAAGTACAAAATCCTCTTTTTAGATTAATATGCACCCTATAATTAGCCTACATTACATTAAGCTCATTAAATAGAAGAGTCAAGAGTTATTTATTGTGCTATAACGGTCTATTGCAAGCGTTTTTCATAGTTGTCTTGTAACTTGTAGCGTTATTGTATAATATACAAGTTAGTTTTACTTATCATATTGCTATAAACCCATAAAATTAGTGTTTTTCATGATTTTAGGCTAGTTCTCATTGAAAGAGTGGTTTTTTTCTAAAATTGAAGAAACTTTCATTTATATCTGTAGCTAAATGGCTTTTTTTTTTTGCTACAACTATTTGTTGACAAAATTAATAGCTAAAAATATGTATTTTTTCATGAATTTAGATATCAATGTAAGTCTTAAAAACAATTTTTTTTCAAGACCAATTTTAATGGTATTTTTGAAATGCTTAATAACGTCGAAATTTTACATTTATTACGCACTTTGACACAACTATATTTACATGTTATGACTAAAAATATGAATTGTTTCCATGAAATTTTAGGTATCAATTTTAATCTTAAAAACTAACGTTTTTTCTAAGTGTTTTTAAAGGTCTTTTTTGAAAGCCTAACAAATTTCGAAATTTGACTTTATTCAGCACTTTTTACACAACTATATTTTACCAATATTAAGAGCTTAAAATATGTATTTTTCATGTAAGTTTATGTATCATTTTATTCTTAAAAACAACGGTTTTTGGAGTTTTAATGTATTTTTTTGAAGGGCAAAAAATGTCGAACAATTGAACATTATTCAGCTCTTTTTATGATAGAAAAAATTCAAAAGTGTGGAATTATAGTTGTTTTCGTAGAAATTGCTATTTTAAACTACTTTAAGCTTATAATAATAGTTTGAGACTCTATATTGTGACAATTGTCTATTATACGTTTTTTCATAGTTTTCTTCTAATTGTATTGTTTATATCATTAATAGAATGATTTACCTTATGATAGTTTTGCTTTATACCCACAAAATGTGTTCTTTTTCAACGGATTTTTTCGGCTAGGTTATCGGTGATATATAGCTGTTTTCCTACAAATTGAATAAACAATCCTTTTTTTAGAATAATTTGCACTTATAAGTAGCTACATTCATTAAACTAATAAATAGAAGAGTAAGAGGTTATTTATTGTGGATATAAGGTTAGTTGCAACCGTTTTTTTCATAGTTTTCTTGTAACTGTAAGAGTTATTGTAATATAATACATTTAGTTTTTTTCTTATTTATATTGGCTATAAACCCATAAAATGTAGTGTTTTTCAATGATTGTAGCTATTATCAGTGATATATAGCTTGTTTTCCTACAAAATTGAAGTATAAAATCCTCTTTTTTGAATAATTTGCACCTATAAGTAGCTTACATTACATTAGCTATTAAATAGAAAGAGTCAGAGGTTATTTATTGTGGATATAACGGTATATTGCACGCGTTTTTTTCATAGTTTCTCTTACAACTGTCAGCATTATTGTATATATACAATGTATTTTACTTATTATATTGCTATAAACCCGTAATGTAGTGTTTTTTCAATGATTTTAGCTAGTTATCAGTGGCTATATCTGTGTTTCCTACAAATTGAAGTACAAAATCCTCTTTTTAGAATAATCGCACCTATAAGTAGCTTACATTACATTGCTAGTAAATAGTAAGAGTAAGAGGTTAATTTATTGTTATATAACGGTATAGTTGCAAGCGTTTTTTCAATAGTATCTTGTAAACTGTAGCGTTTTTGATATATGACAAGTAGTTTTTACTTATCATATTGCTATAAACCCCATAACAATGTAGTTGGTTTTCAATGATCTTAGCTATTTATCGGTGATATCAGCGTTTTCCCTACAAATTGAAGAGTAAAATCCTCTTGTTTAGCATATTTGCACTATAAGTAGCTTACAATTACATTAAGCTATTGTGAAATAGAAGAGTACGCGTTTTATTTACTTGTGATATAACGGTATATTGCAAGCGTTTTATAGTTTCTTGTAAACTGTAGCGTTATTGTATATTACAAAGTACTTTTTACTTATCATATTGCTATAAACCCAAAAATTATGTTTTCAAGAATTTTAGCTGTGATCAGTGAAGAGGTTTGTTTTTTCTACGAAATTGAAGTATATTTCTTTATATCTGTAGCTCAATCGCTTTTATATTTGCTGCAACTATATTTTAGCAAAATTAATACTAAAAATAATGTATTTTCATAAAATTTAGGTATCAATTTAATCTAAAAACAACGTTTTTTTCAGTGTTATAATGTATTTTTGAAAGCCTAAAAACCTGTCGAAATTTGAACATATTCAGCACTTTTACACAACATATCTTTTACAAGTATTATGAGTTTAAAATTATAGTTTTCATGTAATTTATTGTATCAATTTTATTCTTAAAAACAACGTTTTCGTTCAGTTTTTAATGTATTTTTGAAGGCTAAAAATGTCGAAAATTGACATTATTCAGCCTTTTAGCACAAGAAAGAGAGATAGGATTAAGATAGATGAATTCAAAATGTGGAATATAGTTGTTTTCGTTAGAAATTGCTTATTTTTAAAACTCTGATCAGCTATAATAGGAGTTTGAGATCTATATTGTGATACAATGTATTATACGTGTTTTTCATAGTTTTCCTTCTTCTTAATTGTAAGTGTTGATATATTATAGAAGTGAATATACCTTAATGAAATGCTTTATACCCCACAAATGTGTTCTTTTCAATGTTTTTAGCTAGTTATTGGTGATATAGCGAGCTGTATTGCTTACAAATTGGAGTTTACAATCCTTTTTTTAGAATAATTTGACCTATAAGTAGCTTACTTTACATTAACTAATAAATAGAAGCGTAAGGAGGGTATTTATTGTGATATAACGGTATATATGCAGGCGTTTTTGTCATAGTTTTCTTGTAAACTTTAGCCTTATTGTCATAGATACCAAGTAGTTTTTATTTATCATATTGCTGATAACCCATAAAATGTAGTGTTTTCATGATATTAGCCTATTATATCGTGATATAGAGCTATTTTCTACAAATTGAAATTATAAAATCCTCTTTTTAGCACAATTTTGCACCTATTAGGTAGCTTACATTAACATTAAGCTATTAAATAGAAGAGTAAGAGGTTATTTATTGTTATATAAACGGTATCTTGCAAGGCGTTTTTCATAGTTTCTTCTAAACTGTAAGCGTTATTGGTAATATACAAGTATTTTTACTTAATTATTTGGGGCTATAAACCCGATAAAATGTAATAATTTCAATGAGGTTTAGCTAGATAACATGATATATAGCTGTTTTTTCCTACAAATTTGTAAGTATAAAATCCTCTTTTTAAGAATAAGTTGCACCTATAAGTAGCTTACATTAACATTAAGCTATTAAATTGAAGAGTAGAATGTGTTATTTATTGTGGTATAAACGGTATATGCAGCGTTTTCATAGTTCTTGTAAACTGTAAGCGTTTTTGTATATAGCCACAGTAGTTTCTTATCATATGGCTATAAACCATCAAATGTAGTGTTTTTCAATGATCTTAGCTATTTATCGGTGATATACAGCTGTTTTCCTACAAATTTGAAGTGTAAATCCTCTTTTTAGAATAATTTGCACCTTAAGTAGCTTACCTTACATTCAGCTAATAATAGAAAGAGTCAGAGTGTGTTATTTATTGTGATATAAACGGTACATATTGCACGTTTTCATAGTTTCTTGTAAACTGTAAGCGTTTTGTATATATAACAAGGTAGTTTTTAACTTATCATATTGCTATAAACCCCTAAAATGTAGTGGTTTTCATGAATCTTAGAAGCTTATTTAGTCGGTGATCTACAGTGTTTTCCTACAATTGAAGTGTAAAATGCCTCTTTTTAGAATAATTTGCACCTAAAAGTAGCTTACATCACATTAAGCTAATAATAGGAAGAGTAAGAGGTTATTTGATTGGTGATATAACGGTATATTGGCAAGCGTTTTTTCATAGTTTCTTTCTAACTGTAGCGTTATTGTAGATATACGTTAGTTTTTACTTATTATAATTGCTATAAACCGCGTAAAATGTAGTGTTTTCAATTATTTTAGCTAGTTATCAGTGGAAGAGGATTTGTTTTTTTCTAGGGAAGTGAAGTAATATTCTTTATATCTGTAGCTAAATAGCTTTTTATATTTGCTGCAACTATATTTTACACAATTAATTGCTTAAAAATATTATTTTTTTCATAAAATTTATGTATCAATTTTAATCTTAAAAACAACGTTTTTTCACGTGTTTTTAATGTAATTTTTGGAACCCAAAAAAATGCGAAATTTTACATTATTCAGCGCTTTTTACACAACTATATATTTTTACAATATTATGATCTAAAATATTTATTTTTTCATGAAATTTATTGTATCAATTTTAATTCTTAAAACAACGTTTTTTCAAGTGTTTTAATGTATTTTTGAAGGGCTAAAAAATGTCGAAAAATTGACATTATTCAGCCCTTTTTTTTGATAGATAATTCAAATTGTGGGATTTTATAGTTGTTTTCGTTCAGAAATTGCTATTTTGAACTACTGTACTCTTATAATAGGAGTTTTTGAGACTCTAATTGGGTGATACAATTGTATATTATATGTTGTTTTTCAATAATTTCTTCTTAATTTGTAGTGTTATATCATTAATCCGAAGGAAGTTACCTTATTTAATGCTTATACCCTGAAAATGTGTTTCTTTTCACAAATGATTTTAGCTAGTTATCGTTGTATATGCTGTTTTTCCTACAAATTGAAGTTACAATCCTTTTTTTTTTGAATTATTTTTGACCTGTGTAAGTAGCTTACATTACATTTCAGCTAATAAATGGAAGAATAGAGGATGTTATTTATTGTAATATAACGGTATATTTGGAAGCGGTTTTTCATAGTTTCTTTGTAAACTGTTGCGTTATTGTATATATAAAAAGAGTTTTTACTTATCATATTGCTATAACCTTAAATGTAGTGTTTCAATGATATTAGCTTTCATCGTTGATATATAAGCTTTTTCCTACAAATTGAAGTATAAAATCCTCTTTTTTTGAAGATTGCACCTATAAGTACTTACATTACATTAATCTATTAAATAGAAGAATAAGAGTTATTTATTTATATAACGGTAATATGCAAGCGTTTTCATCAGTTCTTTGTAAACTGTACGTTTTTGGTATATAATACAATTAGTTTTTACTTATCATTTGCTATAAAACCCATAATATAGTGTTTTCAATGATCGTAGCTATTTATCGGTGATATACAGCTGTTTTCCTACAAATTGCAGTGTAAAAATCCTCTTTTTAAATATTTGCACCTATAAGTAGCTTCATTACATTAAGCTAATAAATAGAAGAGTCAGAGGTTATTTAGTGTGATAGAACGGTATATTGGCCAGCGTTTTTCATAGTTATCTTGTAAACTGTAGCGTTTTTTGTATATATACAGTAGTTTTTACGTTATCATAATTGCTATAACCCCATACATGTAGTGGTTTTCAATGATCTTAGCTTTTATCGTTTATATACAGCTGTTTTTCTTACAAATTTGAAGTATAAATCCTCTTGTTTAGCATAATTTGCACCTATATATTAGCTACATTATCCTTAAAGCTATTAAATTAAAAGAGTAATAGGTTATTTATTGTGATATAACGGTATATTGCAAGCTTTTTTCATAGTTTCTTGTAAACTTGTACGTTATTTTATTATAGCAAGTACTTTTACTTACATATTGTGCTATAAAACTCCAAAAATTTAGTGTTTTTCAATATTTTAAGCTAGTTATCATTGAAGAGTTGTTTTTCTAGAAATTGAAGTATATTTCCTTTATATCTGTATCTAATAGCTTTTTTATATTTTTCTGCAACTAGATTTTACAAAATTAATAGCTAAAAATGATGTATTGTTCACATGAAATTTATGTATCAATTTTAATTTTAAAAACAACGTTTTTTTCAGTTTTGTAATGTATTTTTGAAAGCCTAAAAATGTCGAATTTGACATTATTCAGCACTTGTACACACTATATTTTACAAATATTATGAGCTTAAAATATGTTTTTTCATGTATTTATGTATCAATTTTTTTCTTAAAAACACAACGTTTTTTTCAAGTTTTTAATGAATGTATTTTTGAAGGGCTAAAAAATGTCGAAAAATTGACATTATCCAGCCCTTTTAGAAAAAAATAAGATAGAGATTAGATAGAGAAATTCAAAATGTGGAATTATAGTTGTTTTCGTTAGAAATTGCTATTTAAACTACTTAAGCTTATACATAGGAGTTTTGAAGACTCTTATTGTTGATAGCAATGTATATTATACGTGTTTTTCATAGTTTCCTTTCCTTAATTGTAGTGTTATATCGTTAATAAAAGATATACCTATGAAATTCTTTATACCCCAAAATGTGTTCTTTTTTCCATGGTTTTTAGCTAGTTTATTGGTGATAATATAGTTGTATGCTACAATTGACGTATACATCCTTTTTTAGAATAATTTGGACCTATAAGTAGCTTTACTTTACATTAAGCTAATAAATAGAAGAGTCAAGAGGGTAATTTATTGTGATATACGGATATTGCAAGCGTTTTTCATAGTTTTCTTGTAAACTGTAGCGTTTATTGTATATGATACAGTAGTTTTACTTATCTTGCTATAAACCCATAAAATGTAAGTGTTTTAATTGATATTAGCTATTTATCCGGTATATTTAGCTATTTTCCTACAAATTGAAGTATAAAATCCTCTTTTTAGAACATTTGCACCTATTATAGACTTACATTACATTAAGCTATTAAATAGAAGAAGTAAGAGGTTATTTTATTGTGATATACGGTATATTTGCAGCGTTTTTCATAGTTTCTTCTACTGTAGCTGTTATTGAAATAACAGTATTTTTTACTTATTATATAGCTATATTCCCATAAAATGGAATATTTTCAATGATTTTTAAGACTGAGTTATCATGATATAAATCTGTTTTTTTCCTACACATTGAAGTATAAAATCGTCTTCTTTTAGAATAATTGCACCTATAAGTACTTACAATTACATTAAGCTATTAAATAGAAGAGTAAGAGTTTTACTTTATTGTGATCTAAACGGTATATTGCAAGCGTTTTTCATAGTTTCTTGTTAAACTGTAGCGTTTTTGTATATATACAAGTTAGTTTTTACTCATCATGTGTCTCGTGCTATAAAAACCCATAAAATGTAGTGTTGTTCAATGATCTTAGCTATTTACGTTGATATACACTGTTTTCCCTACAAATTGAAGTGTAAAATCCTCTTTTTAGATACTTTTGCACCTATAAATAGCTTACATTACATTAGCTATACTAAGAAGAGTAAGAGGTTATTTATTGTGATCACAGCTTTTTATATTGCAAAGCGTTTTTCCATAGTTTTCTTCTAAACTGTAAGCGTTATGTGTATAGTATACAGTAGTTTTACTTATTATATTGCATAAACCCATAAAATGTAGTGTTTTTCAATGATCTTAGCTATTTATCAGTGATATATAGCTGTTTTTCCTACAAATTGAGTACACAAAATCCTCTTTTTAGAATAATATGCACCTAAAAATTAAGGTAGCTTACATTACATTAACTATATTAAATAGAAGAGTAGAGGTTATTTATTGTGATAATACGGTATTTGCAAGCGTTTTGAAAAATAGTTTCGTGTAAACTGTATAGCGTTTATTGTTATATATACAAGTATTTTTACTTTCATATTGCATAAAACCCATAAAATGTCGTTGTTTTCATGATTTTTAGCTAGTTTATCAGTGAAGAGTGTTTTTTTTCTACACAAAAAATTGAAGTATATTTCTTTATTCTGTGCTAAATAGCTTTTGTATATTTGGCAAATTAATAGTTTAAAATATGTATTTTCATGAACTTTAGATGCATCAATTTTTAAATCTTAAAACAATGTGTGTTTTCAAGAATTTTAATGTATTTTTGAAATGCTAATATTTCGATTTTACACCATTTTCAGCACTTTACACAACTTATTTACAGATGTTATGAGCTAAAATATGAATTTTTTAATGTAATTTTAGGATCAATTTTTTAATCTTAAAACAACGTTTTTTTTTCAAGTGTTTTAATGTGGTTTTGAAAGCCTAAAAAAATGTCGGAATTCTCACATATTCAGCAATTTTACACAACCTATATTTTACAATATTATGAGCTTAAAATATGTATTTTTATGTAATTTATGTATCAATTTTATTCTTAACAACAACTTTTTTCCAAGTTTTTTTTACATGATTTTTGAAGGGCTAAAAAAATGGTCGAAAATTGACATTATTCAGCTCTTGTTTATGAATAGAAAAATTCAAAATGTGGAATTCAATAGTTGTTTTCGTTAGAAATTGCTATTTAAAAGAACTACTGTAAGCTTATAATAAGGAGTTTGAAGAATCTATAATTGTGATCAATTGTTATATATAACCGTGTTTTTCATAGTTCTGTCTTATTTGTAGTGGTTATATCATGTGTAATAGAGAGGAATTTTCCTTATGATAATGCTTTAATAGGCCCACGAAAATGTGTGTCTTTTCAATGAGTTTAGCTGTTTATCGTGAATATAGTAGCTGTTTTTCCTACAATTGCAGTAAACAATCCTTTTTTTAGAATAATTTGCCCTTCTAGTAGCTTACATTACTAAGGTAATAAATATAAGAGTAAGAGGTTATTTATTGTGATATAAAAAACGGTATCAGTTGCAAACCGTTTTTTTTCATAGTTTCTGTAAACTGTCCGTATTGTTATATACATGTAGTTTTTTTCTTGTTACTTATATTGCTATACACCCATAAAATGTAGTGTTTTCAATGATTGTAGCTAGTTATTCAAGTGATATCTAATCTTTTCCTACAATTTCAGTAATAAAAATCCTCTTTTTTTGAATAATTTTGCACCTATAAGTAAGCTACATTCATAAGTGCTATTAATATACTATAGAGGTTATTTATTGTGATATAAACGGTATATTGCAAGCGTTTTTTTCATAGTGTTCCTTCTAAACTGTAAGCGTATTGTATATATACAGGTATTTGTCCTTATTATATTGTCTATAAACCCTTAAAATGTAGTGTTGTCAATGCTTTTGAGCTAGTTATCAGTGTATATAGCTGTTTTCCTCCCTAAAATTGAAGGTACAAAATCCTCTTTTTAGAATAATACGCACCTATAAGTAGCTTCTTAGTGATTACGCTATTAAATAGAAGAGTAAGAGCGTTATTTATTTGCTGATATTAAGGTATATTGCATAGCGTTTTTTCATAGTATCTTGTAAACGGTAGCGTTTTTGTATAGTATACAAGTAGGTTTACTTATCATAGTTTAATTGTGCTATAAACCCTAACATGTAGTGTTTTACATGATCTTAGCTATTTTATCGGGATAGACGCTGTTTTCCTGTCCTACAAATTGAAGTAATAATCATCCTCTTTTTAGCGTATAATTTGCACCCTATACAGTAGCTTACATTACATACAAGCGTATTAAATAGAAGATTAAGAGGTTTATTTTATTGTGATATAACGGTATAATGCCAGCGTTTTTATAGTGTTTCTTGTTAAACTGTAGCGTTATTGTGATATATACAAGTACTTTTACTTATCATATTGCTAATAAAAACCCAAAAAATGTAGTGTTTTCAATGATTTGCTAGTTATCAGTGAAGAGTTGTTTTTTCTTAGAACAGTGAAGTATATTTCTTTATATCTGTAGCTAAATAGCTTTTATATATTTTTGCTGCACTATATTTAACAAATTAATAAGCTAAAAATATGTATTGTTTCATAAAATTTTGTATGTATCAATTTTAATCTTTAAAAACAACGTTTTTTCCAGTGTTTATAATGTAGTTTTTGAAAGCCTAAGAAATGTCGAAATTTGACATTATTCAGCACTTTTACACAACTATATTTTACAATATTATGGCTTAAAAATATATTATTTTTCTGTAATTATGTATCAATTTTTTTCTTAAAAAACACGTTCTTTCAAGTGTTTTAATGTATTTTTGAAGGGCTAAAAAATGTCGAAAATTGACATTAATTCAGCACTTTTTAGGAAGAAAGAGAGATAGAGATTAGATATAGAACTTCAAATGTGTAATTAATAGTTGGTTTTCGTTAGAACTTTCATTGTTAAAACACTTGTAAGCTAATTAATAGGAGTTTGAGACCTCTATATTGTGATACAATTGTATATTATACTTGTTTTTTCATAGTTTCTTTCTTTAATTGTAGTGGTTTATATCAATTAATTAGAGAGGAATATACTTATGATAATGCTTTAGACCCACAAAATGTGTTCTTTTTCCAATGGTTTTTAGGCTAGTTATTGAGTGATATATAGTGCTGTAATTGCTACAAATTGAAGTTTTACAATCCTTTTTTAGAATAATTTGGACCTATAAGTAGCTTACTTTACATTAAGCTAATAAATAGAAGAGTAAGAGGGTATTTATTGGTGATATAACCGGGTATATTGGCAAGCGTTTTTTCATAAGTTTCTTGTAACTGTAGCATTATTGTGATATAACAATAGTTTTATTTATCATTATTGCTATAAACCCATAAAATGTAGTGTTTTTCAATGATTATTGCTGCTTTATCGGTGATATATAGCTATGTTTCCTACAAATTGAAGTATAAAATCCTCGTTTTTAGAACAATTTGCACTCTTAAGTAGCTTCCAATTACATTAAGCTATTAAAATAGAAGAGTACGAGGTTATTTTTGTTATATAACTGTATATATTGCAGGCGTTTTTTCCATAGTTTCTTCTAACCTGTATCGCGTTTATATGTATATATACAATGTATTTTTTACTTATTATATTGCTATAGAAACCCATAAATGTAATAATTTTCACTGATTTAGCTACGTTATCAGTGATATAATTAGCTGTTTTCCTACAAATTGAAATATAAAACTCCTCTTGTTAGAATAATTTGCACCTAGAAGTAACTTACATTAGCATCACTATTAAATCGAAGAGTAAGAGGTTATTTTTGTGATATAACGGTAATATTGCAAGCGTTTTTCATAGTTTCTTGTAAACTGTAGCGTTTTTGTATATATACAAGTAGGTTTTTTAGCCTTCTCATACTGCTATAACACCCATAAAATGATTAGTGTTTTCAATGAGCTTAGCGTATTTATCGTGATATACAGCTTTTTCTTTCCTACAAATTGAAGTGGTCACATCCGCTTTTAGAATAATTTGCACCTTAATGCTTACATTACTTAAGCTCATAAATAGAAGAGTCATAGGTT
>JACEEZ010000937.1:70275-74370 GCA_016584305.1 Chionoecetes opilio | reverse complement strand
TACTGCTAACTCTCTCTCTCTCTCTCTCTCTCTCTCTCCTCTCTCTCTCTCTCTCTCTCTCCCCTCTCCTCTCTCTCTCTCTCTCTCTCTCTGGCAGGCCTGAAGGGTCACGAGGAGCATTGATTCACTCACATTGGAAAGGCAGGAGACGGAGTAAGCATTAATTAAATTCCAATTAAATATCAAAATAATGTTAAGATTACATTGCCTTGTACTGTATTATAAGGATTTTCATTTAAGAAATCACATGATGCGTCCTCTTGCTGCATGGCCGACGCAGCCAGCAGAAAAGCATCCCTCAAATTATACAGCGTCCCGCAGCGCCTGCCAATGACCCGCTCAATGCACAGTCACCGCTGCGACCGAGCGGTGCGTGAAGGGCGTGACAATCTTTAGGAAGCAAATGTGTGACACTGTTGGGGAAATCACTTCATCACGAGTTATTTGACACGTATTGAGTGGCGAGAAACAGCCACAAAAATACATAAGAGGAAATTAAAGTGTAAAATACAACGATTTCTTGAGAGGTCAGTGTTCACTCAACGTAGATAGGCGTGTGGCTGGCGTAGTAATGGTTCAAGAAACACTGACACGGATGGAGAAAAGAGAGTTCAACGGCCTTGCTTACAATATGTTATATACTGTAAGGTCTTTCAGGATTCGGTGGCGCTTACACGTTAATGGGGAATTAGCTAAATATCTTAGCATGCTTCACTGTGAGGCAGGTGGTGACTGTACAGGCGGCGTCTGAGCCTCTAAGTGGCAGCCCAGTCCCAGGGCCTGGCAGGGGGCTGACTGCCGACCCCGGGGAACAAAAGCGAGTTGGCCGCCACCTCCAGGGACGATAAAACAACAGTCGAGTCCTACATTGCATCCATGATTAGAAACAACGATGATGAAAATGTTGAAGACGAGATCGAGGTGGCAAATCCTACTTACAAAAAGACGGCGCATAACCGGCGCCCTGCATCACCGGTGTTCCGGACTGCCTCGGTATTACTGCAGGTCTCGCCTGTCCATCGTGATCACTCACACGAAACTTGAAATCTACCAAAAAGATTGCAAAAGTCTCAAATAAATGTGTACAGAGACATGATACCTTCCAATAGAACTCGTTGTGGTAATAATTTTCACTCGACAAAAGTAGTTTGACATACTATTGGAAGACAAAGTCTAACAAAATACAAGAGAACAACAACCATCACGGGGGTAATAAAAAAAATATATAGAAATTTGCTGCGCATAAAAATGCCAAGAAGGTTTGCTACACGTATATGAAGATCTGACAGCAAAATAACATTTCTTTTAATAATTCCTAAAGTTAAATTCGCAACCGTAAATGGGCAAATGAAAATAAGAAATTACCAGCCTGATTGTTAAGTACAAGTGAATGACACTTTGCCTGTTTTTGCAGACAAAGTACTCATGTGAAGATATCGAAGAACAAAAAATGAAACGCAGACGCGGTAAATGATGCACCGCCTTCTTTGACCAACCCATAGACCACTATATCTCTGGACTGTTCACGCGACAATGTTTTGAAACTGCAAGCTGCATAGCGCCCGACAAAGAGATATATTGGTCTATGGACTATCATATAGACTGGTTTATCAGTATATTTGATATACTGTAATCTTCGTAAATGTTTGTTCTATAATATTATCAAATAAAAAACAGTAAAACACGCTAAAGAAATGCCATTACGAGACTGCAGAAATATGCATGAACTTCAACTTCAACTCTTCGCCATTTAAAACTTTGCGAGTCAACTTTTATCATGAAGAAGGGTATCAATAGAGGCGCAATTTTATTAGCTTTCCATTGATATATTTCGTTTTCTGAAAATTTAATTAGAACCATGAATAAATTTGCGTTAAATAAATAAATAAAATCATCAATCGGGTAATTTTCCCGATTGATGATGTTATTTATTTACTTGTATATTTTGTTTTCTGATAAATGAATTAGCGCCATGTATAAATTAGCGTTAACTAAATAAATAACCTCATCAATCGGGAAAATTACTCAATTGATGATATAATCTTTTTATTTAACGCTAATTTATGCATGGTTCTAATTCATCATTTATCAGAAAACTAAATATATCAATGGAAAGCTAATAACATTGCGCTTCTATTGATACCCTTCATGATTAAAGATGACTCGCAAAGTTTTAAATGGCGAAGAGTTGAAGTGAATGATTAAAGTTCATGCATATTTCTTCAGTCTCGTAATGGCATTTCTTTAGCGTGTTTTACTGTTTTTTATTTCATAATATTATAGAACAAATATTTACGAAGATTACAGTATATCATATATACTGATAAACCAGTCTATAGGATCCGTATATATATATATATATATATATATATATATATATATATATATATATATATATATATGAATCCGAGCGGCCCTCCGACTTCAGGCCCTTGTGCAATAGGCCGATATTCCGTGCGCAGTCCAGATTTACAGTGGTCTATGGCCAACCGCATGAGCGCTACAGATCATGTTGGTCACTGAGCCTCAGGACGGCTTGCCGGCGAGGGTGACCGTGGCGCCGGGGCACAAAACAGGCTGCCACCTGTGACTGTACCTCCGAGGTGAACCAAATATGTAACCGCTCTTTGAAACACGTATCTCAGGTTACAAGGGGGAAGCCCGGCAGCCTTTGTTCCGAACACAGTACTTATATGAAGGCGTCGTCAGCAGAATAGGGACACGAACACCCTGACACTGTTCACAATGCTCTTGCATCCTTGTGTTCGTGATCCACTCTTGAAACAACAATCTGGTGATGATTGATTAAGGTTCAATTCTAAAATCTTTAAATGTTAGAATTTATTTTTAAACAAAATATCGACGCAATGTTTCAAGATTATTGCTTACAAAACTCACACACACGCAAACACACGCCGCGATTCAATGTGATGCAGCCTTGTGTAATATATTCATGATATACATAGTCATGTGAAGCAAAGAGGCTATACATCAGAATATATATGTCCCATTCCTCCGTCCTGCATTGAAGTGCCAGCCTCTAATTACAACTATGTGATTGATGAAACAATTACATACATAATCAAGAATATATGATGAAAGACAATTGCATTTGTATAAATGATGAATTAAAGACTAACTGACGACTGATTGACTTGACTGACCACAGGAATAAATTAATGAAAAAAATAAAATAGTAAGCATATATATATATATATATATATATATATATATATATATATATAATATATATATATATTATATATATATATATATATTATATATATATATATATATATGTAACCATTATTGGCTTGGGTCGTAGATAACAAACAATTACTTATACCTAAGATGTATATTAATAATTCCATATTAAAGCGATGTCGGACACATTCCTTTGGAGGTAGTAGGGGAGGCAACAGACGGACAAGCGAGCTATCTACCTCAGGGACCGTACCTCAGGGACCTGTACGAGCTCAGGGAGTTGCCTGTGGGATTTGACTGCTCCTACAAGTCCTGTCTTGTCGGCGACCCTACCTAAGGGACCTACCTCAGGGAATACACGTTGACAGGACTTTGGCCTCTGTTGACCTGTTCTCCAGTGACTCTGACCTCTATCATCGTCAACGGTCATCTCCTCTATGGCCATCCCTTTCGCCGTTGGACATCAGAATCACCTCCGCTACGACACACCTCGGACGTGCCTGGTCCTTCGTTCCCACTAACAATCTCTGTCTAAGTTTCGTGTGTCTTGTTCATTGTGTCGCAAGCCTTACGCTATCCGAGCCATAACAAAGGCCGGAATATATATGTGTATTAGAAGTATAAGAAATAATAACCTGAAAGACTTTATTACAACTTTAACTGTTCCTGAACTAAGGTTACGTCTACTGAAATAATACATAAACGTTGTGACGCTACAGTGATACAAGGGTTACATCTTGGCGGCAAGCGCCGAGATTCACCACACAAAACAAGCGTTACATCATGGTGGCAGCCTAGAGATCGAAGAAAAACTAGTGAAAAGGCGCACATGATTTTTACTGGAAAAGACAGTGTGACACAAGCGAAACTTTAGTGAACAAAAACGGTGAA